>PVIH01007056.1:0-82315 GCA_004025045.1 Sigmodon hispidus
CCAGCCAGAGGCAAAAAACAACCCCAAATAAACAGCAGACTGCAAAGATTCCCACTCCCACCCACTCCTTGAAAAAGGAAAGGGCAGAAGTGAGCCAAGAAGTAAAGTCCCCAAGTGTAACAGGCTCCAATCTTGTAGCATTCAAACGTGCGATCTGGAACTTTTGCTTGAGGATCATCTTTTCGGCCTCCATAGACCAATTCCCACTGAAAAATTCTCCAGTTCTTCGACTTTCATTCAAAGCATCTGAAACAACAAGAGGGGTAACACAAACATGTCCTAATTTCTGTACACAGTCCATTTGTATTAGGCCATATACATCTTCAATAACCTCTTCTAGTAAACTTACTCTTTCGTTGATGGCAAGGATACCACTCAGCAAATGGGAATTAAACTGCACTTGCTCCTCTAAAATTTGCAAAGTTTGAGCCACAATATCATTAATTTCCTGGGCAGACTTGACTTGGCTGGCCATGACTACACCTGCAGTAGCTGCTGCAGTTGCTGAATTGGCAATGGCAGCCACGATAGCGGCCGTAACGCCAAAGTCCCTCTTATGGTATAACAGACTCATCATAGGGAACTGCCCTGGGTCAGCTTCCACAGGCATGGGGACAAAGGTAGGCATTCTAACAACTACTGCTGTAGTCACCACTAATCCATTCCAACACTCTGCCAACCAACAAATGCCTGAAACGGTGCAGTTTTTACTAGAGTTAGTCAAGAGAAACATAAAAGGTGACTTCAAACACACCAAAGCTGCTGACCTTGTGTAATTGCTAACCTCGTTGTTATAAGATGTTAATTTCAATTTCATCCTTGTTCCATTACCTGACTTCACCACACCTGACACATTATAAACCTTACCCAAGGATCCTTGCAAGTTCACAAGAGCAGAAACATCTGCACTGGCCCCTGCCTCATTAATCATTACCCAGGAAAAGAATGGCCATCCTTCAGTAAACCAAGTTGTGTTATCAGATTTCTCAACATTTCCCATATAGGGCCTCAAGCCAGGAGAGAATTCAAATCCCGGACTAAGCTGTTTATTTCCCCAAGTTCTATCTTGGCAGGAAGTGAAGGTAGGAAAACTACTTATAAATGGTTGACAATAGGGAGCAACTATAGGTCTTGTGGTATTTTGTCTATCCTTATTATTGTTATGTAATGGAACTATCCCTTCATGAGTCAGGATCATGGTGGTAACATTCACCTCGTAATTTCCATTAACTTCTGATCCTGTGCCAGAGGCGGAACCAGTAGCTATATGTCCCAAAGCCTCAATTAACATATGCATGGGAGCTTGATTGTCCTTTAGGGGGTTTACCCAATAAGTCAAGGTTTTTTCTGGCTAAAAAAATACAGTCATCATTCTCTTTAAGACTAAAGCAAAGTGACTGATTCAAATTAATATTACTAGCATTATATTCTGCCCAATCCGTGGAAAGGGACTGGGCACAAGGAACTTCCAATTCACACGAGGTGGAAAATATCGTAGAGAGAACTCTGGACTGAGCATGGACTGGCATAGGTAATGGCCAGATCTGACTAATCCCCCAGAGTATCATTTTTTCTGCCTGAATCAGGGGGAAGACGGTCAGGATTGTCCATATCAGCATCATCCTTAGAGTCGTTCACAATGCGTCTCGTCAATCTTGATGGCACCAAGACTGGCTCCTGATCCTGTGGAGAAACACATAAAGATCCCCTGGATCGAACGATAACGCAATCCGGGCCTCGCCATTGATTAGAAAGTACATCCTTCTACAAAACTTTGCCTTGATTGTTGGGTTCTGACATCATATGACGTTCAGCAATGGTTTCATTTTTATCATTTAAATTTAGAAAATTTATAGTGAATAAAGCAAGAGAGAGCCTTTGTTTGGGGGTGCAATTCTCTGCTATTCCCCCTTTTTGTTTTTGTAGAAAGTCCTTGAGCGTATGATGTGCATGCTCGATTATCCCTTGCCCTTGTGGATTATAGGGCAGGCCTGTGATATGTTTCACTTGCATTTTGTGACAAAATGAGGCAAAACTCTTAGATGCATAGGCTGGCCCTTTGTCTGTTTTCAGTGTATCGACTTGCCCCAAGCGGCCCAAGCTTCAAGGCAGTAGGTAGTGACATTATGAACCCTTTCCCCAGAAAGAGGTGTAGCGTGCATTACCCCAGAACATGTATCAATGGAGACATGTACATACTGAAGCTTTCCAAAAGATGGAACATGGGTAACATCCATCTGCCAAATTTCAAATGAAAAAATGCCTCTGGGATTAACCCCTATTTTCTGAGCAGGCAAGAATTGCACACAAGCAGAACAGCTTTTCACAATATTCCTAGCTATCTCCCTAGAAATTTTAAATTTAGTTCTTAAAACAGCAGATGAAACATGGTATAAGCTATGAAACTCTCACACTTGTGTTTCAGAGTCCAATGCCACAAAAGCGCACGTTACCAGATCAACTTGTTCATTGGCTTTTGCCATAGGACCAGGTAACAAAGAGTGAGCTCAGACATGAGTAATATAAAAGGGATTGGATTGATGCAAAATCTCACCTCTTATTCCTACTAAAAGTGAGGCTACTATACTAGAGGGTTTAATATAGGAAACAATTTCTAAATTTTTAACAGCATTCACCACATATGATGAATCAGATACCAAATTAAAAGACTCAGGAAAATATTTAAAAACCTCTAAAACTACTTGGCACTCTACTATTTGGGGAGCATTTGGACGGCACTCAACAGTTACAGGTGAGCCTCCTTGCACCATGTAGGCTTCCTTCCTAGTCTTAGATCCATCCGTGTAGATGGTTAAGGCATTGCTCAACGGTTGCTCCCTCGTGATCCGAGGGAACACCACAGGCTGCTGAACTATGAATCTTAAAAGTTCACTCTTGGGCAAATGATTATCAATTGTACCAGAAAAGGCACAAACCAATATAGCCCATTCTGAGGTAGTGGCAGCCAATATCTCTACTTGTTCTTTTGTATAAGGGACTATAAGTCGGTCAGGTGTCTTGGCAAAAGATGTAATAGATTGTTTAATGCCTAATAATGCAACCTCAGCCGTCATGGATGGATAGTGGGACAAGGTTCTCATCCCTGTAGATTTAGTATAAATCCACAGTAGAGGCCCTTCTTGCCAAAGAACACCAGTTGGAAAGCCTAAAGTGGGGAGAATACACATCCAAATGGGCTTGGATTCATCACAGCATACCAACTGTGCCCTAGTAATTGCTTGCTCTACCTTTTGAAGTGCTATCTGAGCCTCTGGGGTTAGCTGGCGTGGGGAATTAAGATCTGGGTTTCCCTCTAATATATCAAATAAGGGTTTAAGCTCAAAGCGAGTTAATTTCAAATATGGCAGAATCCAATTTATATCCCCAAGCAATGTTTGAAAATCATTTAAAGTCCTTAAGCAATTGGTCCTAATTTCTACCTTTTGTGGTCTAACATGGGCATTCTGAATAATTGCTCCTAAAAATTCAATAGCTCCTCCCTTCTGTATCTTCTCCGGAGCAATAAATAAACCTTTATCTTTTAATTCCTTGGTTAACAAACTTAACGCCAATTCCAACAATTCCATAGAAGGAGCTGCAAGCAAAATATCATCCATATAATGTACAATTCTAACACGGGGAAACTTATCTCTTACTGGCTGTAAAGCTCTACCTACATAAAGTTGACACATTGTAGGACTATTGACCATACCTTGAGGAAGAACAACCCACTGATAATGCTTATCGGTCTGTTCATGATTAATAGAGGGTAAAGTAAAAGCAAATCTTTCCTTATCCTGACTATTTAGTAGACTGGAAAAGAAACAATCTTTAATATCTACCACTACAACAGACCAGTTCTTTGAAATAGCTGTAAAAGCTGGTAGACCCCTCTGAATGGGTCCCATGACTTGCATTTGTTGATTTATGGTGCGCAGATCGTGAAGTAAGTGCCATTTTCCTGATTTCTTTCTGATAACAAATATGGGCGTATTCCAGGGAGACCGTGAGGGCTCTAAGTGCCCCAGCTGTAACTGTTCCTGAACCAACATAGAGGCTGCTTCTTATTTTTCTTTCGACAGAGGCCACTGAGGTACCCACACAGGTGCAGTGGTCATCCATGAGATCAAAATCATAGGCTCAGTAGCCCCTGTGAAAAACCCAAGCTTTGCCCATTGGTGTTTCCTTGAGCCTCTATTGGTACGGTAATGCCTTGTAAATTACGCCCTAACCTTTTGCTAGGAACAAACCCTGATCTAATCATGATATTTTTTGCTGTGTCAGAATAATCATTAGTAAGCTTAAAATTCATTTGACTCTGGATATCCCTGCCCCATAGACTGATTGGCAGTCCTTCAACTACAAAAGGCTGAACCTTCCCCTTTTGGTCCTCTGTTTTCCATGTCAATTCCTTAGAGCTAATTCTTGGGGCATCTGCATAACCTAAACCTTGCAAGGTCTGCGAAGATGTTTGAAGTGTCCATGATCGTGGCCAATCTCTAATTGTAATTATACTTCTGTCTGCTCCAGTATCTACCAATCCTTGAAATTTTCTCCCTTCTATTAAAAGATCAAGCATAGAGCGGTCATTAAGAGATAGTGACAGAAAAGCCCTTGGATCCCCATTTTTCTGAGTATGCGGGGTAACTGTCATGGAAAGAGGGCAAGATTAATAATTGTGCAATGCGATCACCAGGGGTTATGGTAATTATCCCTCGAGGGGATTGACACATTACTTTGATGACTCCAGTATAATCTGGGTCAATAACTCCAGGCATAACAATGAGTCCCCGTAAGGTGGAAGAGGAGCGGCCTAACACTAGCCCAACTGTCCCTTTTGGGAGCGGCCCTTGCATGTCTATGTCTAAGGTTGTATTACCATGCCTGTTGTTAATACCATTCTGGAGGTGGCACGGAGGTCCAGCCCTGCAGAGCCTGACGTGGCTCGTCGCAGGGCCTGAGTGGTTGGAAATTCACTTCCTCATGGGCCCCAAATATTTTCAGGCCCTGAGACCAAGGGCCCGCTACCTTGTGTTTTGAATTAACTATGTGGGCAGCAGGTTGAATGGGTTGTTCATTAATGTCCTTAACAGACCTACATTCGTTGGCCCAGTGTTTACCTTTTTTACATCTTGGACATGTCCCTGGAGTCTTCACTTCTTGAGATGGTTTTGTCCTTGTCATGGGGGCAGACTCTCGGCACTGTCTTTTAATTTTCCCTGGGCTTGCCGCACCAAAAACACACCCCGTTGCTGTTAGAACCTTTATTAGTGGGAGAGGGAGGCAGCCATCACAGCAGCGGCGAGTCCCACATTTGACAAAGGTCCTCCAATTTCTTGGCACGTTTTCATCCAATATTCTAGGTCCTTTCCTTTGTGTGGGGTGATAGCCCTATGTACTCTTTTGTACACTGCTCATAAACTAATTGCTTTACTAGCGGCAGTGCAGTTTCCACATCACCAAATATTCGCCCCACTCCATCCATCATTCGAGCTACAAAGTCAGAAAATGGTTCAGTGTTGCCCTGTATTATTTTGGTTAGGTTCCCTGAGACTCCCCCCTCTTATTGGGGAGGGCTCGCCAAGCCCTCATATTGACGGTGTTTATTTGATTATAAACTTCCACAGGATATGCTGTCTGATTATTTACCCATTGTCCTTACCCTAACAGCATATCTGCACTCCATGCTGGCTGCCCATTGGCAGTGTTCTTCTGGGCCTGACTATGTGCTAGATCAGTCACAATTGACTTTCAATCTAAATATTGCCCCATAGTTAAGCAGGCTCTGGCAATGTCTTGCCAATCAGTGGGTGTTAAGGCATTTCGCGTAAGGTGCTGCAGCAACATGATGGTATAGTTGGCAGCTACACCATCTCTTTTTGCTGCCTCTGCAAGGTCTTTGATAATCTTATGGTCAATTACTTCATAATATCAGCCACGTGTGGCTGGATCCTCAAACACAGAGAAGGCTGTGGTCACCCCAGACCACACTTCCCGGGGGATGAATGTGCATCCCAACTTGTTCCCTAAAAGAGGGGGAGCAATAGCTCTAGCCTTTATGGGATTGAAATGCAGTGATTGGCCGAGCGGTGGGGGATTGTAGCGTTCTCGCTCATAGGCTGCAGCAGCCTCCTCTAGATCTTCCTCCTCCTCAGGGTCTAGCTCATCTTGAGATATATATAAATTTTTAAATTCATCTAGGACTGGGTACAGTCCTGTCATTGGTTCTGAATTTTTCTTTTCCTTTTTCTTTTTCTTAAGCCTATCTTTTGTAGTCCCTGCGCCTCCATTTTCTGATGTGCTATCCTGGCATATACTGAGAGCCTTATGTCCTTGATGAATAATGTCCTCATATTTTCCATCCTTTAGGCAATAATAGATCATACGCCATAGCAGAAGGGTGCCTCGGGAAAGTGTTCCCTCAGTGTTGCATTTCTCTAGATCCCTGCCAAGTTTTTCCCACGATGGAATAGTCAAACTGCCCGACACCCCGAACCACGAAGCACTGCTTTCGATATTTTCCAGCAACCGACTTATGGCTCTGAAGGAAAGCTTTAGCCCTCGGCTACTCAATATAGCCTGAATAGGTTCATGAAACTCGGTCATGGAGTCAGCAGACAATTTGTTCCCCATCTTGTGCTCTGATCTACAAGCGGCTTATTAGATTGGACATACGTTTGATTTATCACACTCCTTGCCAGGTTGGTGGCACCGCAGCCACAAGCAGGCAAGAAAAATCAGGACAACTAGGATGAAAAAAACTGCAGCAAAGATCTCAGGCTCTAGACCTCCCAGGAACACCCGCATACCTGGATGGACTACTCACCGACGGTCCACTCCATGTGTCGAGTTCTGAATCAGTCTTCCCTGCAGGGCGCAAAGATTCCCAGCTTTCGGCACCACTTGTGGTGAGCCGCTTTCTGGCCTGCAGAATGACGAGTCACCACATGTGCAACTCTTCTCGGATCACACTTTATTGGAGTACAGCTCAGCTGAGGTAGAATGGTAGAAGAAAGACCCCATGCCTGAAATGCAGCCTGCTTATATAGGGAAGCTGGGAGGCATGTAGCTATATGATTGGTGCCCAACGTAATGCCTCATTAGCATATGGTTGGTGATAGGTCCAAAGCAATGCTTCATTAGTATATAGCTGGTGATACGTGGTAAGGAGTGCCAAATTAGCATAATCAGGGATCACATCGGATAGGTCACTACTCAGCGCCTAATTAGCATCTGGGGAACATGATTCAATGTTCCAGCAAGTTGCACAAGGGCCACCCACACCCTACAGGTTGCAATATGAAATAGAGGAAAATGGGAAGACTCAGAAGCAAGCTAAGCATTTGGGGTGGCCAAACACCAAGGCCTTGGGGACCTCTATGAGTCTCCTATCAACACTGTAGTGGACGAGAGGAATTGGAAAGCAGGAATCACCAGACTACAGCAGATTCTCAGCCTCCTAACAATGTGGTTCTACAGCCCAGGGCAAGTACAGTCTCCAGAAGCTGACATTCCCAAAGCATTTACTCAAGGAAGAGCTATGGGTATCCACACATAGTCCAGATTGCTTGACTGCTCATTCCATTCTGCCCAGAAGAGGGCACTCTGAAGTCCTGGAGCTGGGTCTGTGGAACCTCCCACCCTTGGAGTGTAGAAGGGATAATGAGGAGCTAGAGGTACCTCCCTTGAACACTAAAAACAACATTCAACAATATCAAGTCCTTTTTATACAAAAAGGCATTTCCCATCATTGCCACTTTAAAAGTATTGGAAGAAAAAAATTAAATATGTATTTATAGTAGAAAAGAGATTATAGTCAAGGTAGAGAAAGATAGCAAATGACATTTTATTATAATTTTTGACATTGCTTTCTCTCTATGCCTTTGCCAGCCACTCTGGGTAGCTACAAACATTTCTGTGATGTATAAATGGTTTGTGACAAGCTAGTTATCTTCAGCTGCAAGAAGCCAAACTGGGTGAAGGCAGGAAGATGTTAGCTCAAGGCTGGAGAACAGGAGCAAGCTATGATTTCCAGAAACTAGAACTTCTAAGGACAGATCTGATTGAAGGACTGGAACTTAGTTTTCTAAGGAGGGGGTGTGCCTGTAGTGTTAGGGCTTCTGTGTGAACCAATGTGAAAAGCTACTGCTGCTGCTTTGAGGCTGGGGTGGAGGAATAACTCCACAGAGATGTTGATAGCCCCTTCTATTACTAGTTTAGCTGCTCCTCCAGCTCCGTCTACTGATGCATCATAGTGTAGGCCCAGGGGCTAAAAAAGAGCAGAGTGGCAAGCACAGCTCTGGCTGCAACAGAGGACAGGGTTCTGTTGCTTGGATAAACTAAGGGTTTTTTGTTTGTTTGTTTGGTTGGTTGGTTGGGTTTTGGTTTTGGTTTTGTTTTTATTTATTTATTTTTTACATTTTTTTCATTTAAATTTTTTTTAACCAACCATAGTTCCCCTTCTCTCCTATTCTCCTACTCAGCCCCCAGCTTCCCCCCACTATACCCCACCATTCACTCCTCAAAGAGTATAAGGCCTCCCATGGGGAGTCAACAAAGTAGGAGATATTAGGTTGAGACAGGACCAAGACCTCCTCCCACCCCTCTTCAAGGCTGAGCAAGATATCCCTTTTTAGGGAATTAATTCCAAAAAGCCAGTTCATGCACTAGGCATAAATCCTGGTCCCACTGCCAGAGGCCCCACCAACTCCTTAAGCCACACACTGTCATCCATATTCAGAGCTTAGTTTGATTCCATGCATTTTCCTCAGCTGTCAGTCCAAATTCAGTGAGCTCCCAGTAGCTTGGGTCAGCTGTCTCTGTGGGTTTCCCTATCATGATCTTGACCCCTTGGCTCATATGGTCTCTCTTTCCTCTCTTTGACTAAATTGAGAGCTCAGCCCAGTGCTTAGTTGTGGAACTCTGCATCTGCTTTCCTTAGCTGCTGGATTAAGGTTCTAAAACAATTAGGATTGTCATCAACTTAATTACATTAATGGAAGGCCAGTTTAGGCACCCTTTCTTCTATTGCTTAGAGTCTTAGCTGGGGTCATCCTGTGGATTCCTGGGAGTTTTCCTAGTACCAAGTTTATCTCTAAAGACAAACATGGTATGTACTCATTCATAGGTGGGTAGAATGTAGAGCTAGTAAAGAACACAGGAAATGGTGATTCAGGTATTAAGATTGCAGCAGAATGTGGGAAAGTAGAGAAGTATAGTGGGATTATATTGTTGCATTGTAAATAGTTGTTCCACCTACTGGTTTAATAAAAAATGTTGATTGGCCAAAGGCAGACAGGACTACCAGACTAAGAAAACTCTGGGAACTGGAAGAACAGAGTAGAGATGCCATAGATAAGCCAGAGAGACCAGCACAGAAACCAGCAGATATAGAAGACAACTCTGCTGCTCTGAGAAAAGGTACTGAGCTGCATGGCTGAACAAGGTAAGAATCATGGGTTAAAGAGCAAGATAAGAAGAATTATGGGTTAGTTTAAGAACAAGAGGTAGCTACCAATATGCCTGGGTCCTAGGCTGATCAGCATAAAATTAATGTAAGTGTCTGTGCGTTTCTGGACCTGCAGAATTGTGAGACTGCAGGGTCAGAACCTCAAGGCTAGGCTGGAAAGGCCAAAAAGGCCAGAAACATCATACAGCAAATGGTGGCCCAACATGGATGATATACACCCACATAAAGCTTGGGAAATATTAAAAGGAGGTTCTAGAGCACAGAACCAGAGTCAAAAGAAACTTCCAAGTTGTGTCTTTGATGGGGTAATGATACAGAAGACACTGTGACATTTGGACTTGAATTATAAAATGGCTATTTAAGCTGTACCAGGGCCAGTTCTGGAAGTCTCACAGAAGACTTGATATAACCAATAAGTTGCATATGAAGAATTTGAATATTCTGTTTACATTGGACAAAAAGGAAACAGAGTCAAAGACTGCTTCGTAGTAGCAATAGCATTTTTGGGGTGGGGGAGGAAGTCAGCTCTGTTTGCTGGAAGCAAGTAGAGACTTGGTTTTTCTAAGTGAAACTTACTGACTCAGTGTTGGCAAAACACTTATGAGTCCTTTCAGAAGCCCTGCTGCCAAATACTTCAATGGAGTTTATGGGCAGCAGATGGCAGTGCTTTACTTGGTGATTATATGGACCCCAAAATTATCCAGAGTGATAATTATGGGTCCTACCCATAGATCTGCTAAAAAGCTAATCTCTAAGAAGCTAGACTAAGAGCTGGGTGAAGCCAGACAGCCTCCCTAGCCAAGCCTTTAATCCTTAGCCACACCTTGGCAGGTTAAAGATGTGGTCAGAAACGGAAACAGAAGGAGCTGGATGGAGTCAGCCACCCTAGCCAAGCAAAAATGTGGTCAGAATCAAAAAAATAAGAGATAAGAGATATAGAGTAGAGAAAGATTCAAACCATCTCTAAATGGTTTAGAGTATGTTTGAAAATATATGTAGGCTTGAGAGACAAAGTAAAAAGGGAGAAGGATAATATTCTTAAAAAAGAAATAGAGTAAAAAGAATTAGTAATAAGCCGTGTAAAAATAGAAAATACAAAGTGTGTCTGAATATTGTATGCTATTGTCACATCTTGAAATTTTTTGACTGAAAATGAGTAGGAAAAGCTGCATTTGATTATAAATGCTGCTGGATTAATAAAACCTATATGTTTTATAAATGAGTTGACTTTAAAATTAAAATCAAAAGATATGCTACCTTGGAGAAGAGGTTTTCTTTTTATTTCCACAGAAAATGAGAAGCTATGGATTTATTCCTGGTTAAAGAAAATAAAGTTTGATAGAGGAAGACCCCTTGAAAAGTCTCCAGTGAAAATAAATGGCCCAGATGGTTCAGCATTTCAGAGACTCTCTGTTGCAGTTTTCTCTGAGCTCTGCATTCAAAACAACTTCAAGGAGACTGGCTAAGATGACTCAGCCTTAGTGACTACTCCACTAAAGACTTGTCCATAATCCTAAATTTTTCTTTGGAGCCCCATGGGATTGCCAATGCCCCCATTCAGCAGGAAGTAGCCTAGAGTACTATGACCACATTCCTCAAAAATGGATTATGAATGTTTGTGTTTGTTTACAGTGTTGGTTTTAAGTTGTTATAGATAATGGGGGCAAAGGATATTAGATTTTGGGTTTTTCTTGTTTTAAAAAGAAAAAAGGGGGAAATGTAGTGGGATTATGTTGTTACATTGTAAAAATTGTCCCACCTACAGGTTTAATAAAAATGCTAATTGGATGAAGGCAGACAGGAAATGTAGGCAAGGCTACCAGACTAAGAAAACTCAGAACAGAAAGAACAGAGCAGAGATGCCACAGAGAAGCCAGAGAGACTATTACAGAAGCCAGCCGATATAGAGGACAACTATGCTGCTCTGAGAAAAAGGTACTGAGCTACATGGCTGAAGAAGAATCATGGCTTGGTTTAAGAGCAAGAGATAGCTAGCAATATGCCTGAGCCCTAGGTCAATTAGGGTAAAATTATTGTAAGCATTTGTGTGTTTCTGTGGGACTGAGGACTGTGGGACTGCAGGTCAGAACTTCAGGGCTAGGCCAAAAAAACTAGGCCAGAAACATACTACAACAGAGAAGAGTGCCCTGTGTGACTCCACTAGGAGGGCCTTCACTAAACAGTTGAAACAGAGAGTTTATATTAGAAAGCCAAGCTGGAGGCAGATAAAAATCAGAACAAATAATTTCATTTCATCAATCCCTTATCCATTACAAGGAGATAGGCAGTTTTATCTGGAGTCTCAATCCTGCAAGATCTAAACCTAGAGAATGATTCAGAAACTTGGGTTCTAAGTCAGACTTTGCAAGGATTTTCATATGTAGCTTTGGACCAATCATTTCACCTCTGCCAGCATTGCATTTAAGTCTTTTCCAGCAAACAAACAAACAAACAAACAAACAAAACAAAACAACAACAACAGCAAAAAAAAAAAAAAAAAACCAAACATGCAATGAAAGCAAGCATACTGTTACTCCCTTATAAATGAAACATTTGCTTAGTGGAGTCATAGAATAAAGAATAAAGTATAGCTATTCTAAAGTAGTTTTCATGTATTTGGTTAGCATAATGGTCAAATAAAGTGATTTTGTCAGAGAAAATTAATGGGGAAAGACCTTAAACTTGTAGATTTCACAAGAAGTTCAGTGTTTCAGGCTGACAGGATTCCTAGTGATTGCTGTGGCCATTGGTTCTGTTCAGAGCTTGGAAGCCAGTTCATTGTTTCTTTCAGGCCTCTGTGAACTTTTATATGACATCTGCAGTCATTGAAATCTATATTTCTTTTTGTAATTCATCAATTTCTCTGGCTGTAGCCAAAATAATTTCTTTGGTTCCAATTTCCATGGAGGTTTGCAATAGTGGCTTTATATCTGTGTGCCAACATCCTCCACTCAAAGTCAAAGGCTTCAATCTTGCCTTCTTTTTATTCTGCATTTGTCTCCTCTTTCTGAAACTTACACTATTGTCCCACAGGTATCTGGAGATCTTAATATTGTTTTTCCTCTGCTATTTAGAATGGATTGTTTCTTTGGTCAAATTTCAAATTCACTGTCTCTTTTTTGGCCATCTTCATTCTGATATTACATTTGTCCAGTAACTTTTAAAATTTAAAATTATTATATGTTTGCAATTTCAGAATCTCCACTTGGTTCTCCTAAACATCTTTCTGCATTCTTGTTTTGTTTTTATCCTAACGGTTTATTTAAATCCTTACAATAACTGCTTTAAACTCATCTGATCGCCCCAGCATCTGTGCCATAGACTGCTTTCTACTAATTCTTTAAATGCATGAGTTGATATTTATGCTTCATATTATGCCAAGTAATTAGGGTTTGTACATTGGACATTTTTTACATTTTAAACAAAACTTGGGGGGTATTCTAAAAATTCTATAGACAACATTAGGTTTTTTTTTGTTTTAACAGCCAATCAATTAGATTAATAAACATTGTTCAAGTTTCAGCCCATATCAGTCAAATTTTCAAGTGTTTTGAGCATTCCCCTAATATATCCAGACAGTGCCAACACTGTGAACTTGAGCCGGGGAAACAGAATATCTGTAAAGTATCGATTCTTTGTATGTGCGGCTATGTTAAACTCTTTATGGGGTCATTTTTATTAAACATTCCTTTTAATAACTTTTCAGGGCAATTTCTGTTAATTACTACCTCCAATACTTTCTGGTCACCTGGAACTAAACTTCACTGCTAAAAATTATTCTCTAGAACTCCACTGCAGTGTACATACATGATCAGGCTAAATTGAGGACAGTGGTCACATCCTTCTGGACCACAGTCCTGCTAAATATAAAGGGTTCCCTTCGCACAGTTTTGGCCTTTACGGGCCCTCTCCCCATGTGTCTCTGCTGTAAGCAGAACTACCTACTGTGGACTATAAAAGAAACCATCATTAAATACCCTGCTGGCACTATGCTTTAATCGCTTGCTCCCTAAACCAGCACTAGAGGGCGCTCGGTGATGCTGTAAAGCATGGCCGTGTTGTGACAGATCTTCCAGCTGCACTTCCTTGAAGCCGAAAAATGCCAAGCCAAAGGTTACCTCACCACCATCCCAGTCTACTCTGAATTCTCAAAGGGTGTGCTGAGTGTTTTTAGTATCAGGAGCAAAATGCTGAAGAATAAGAATCTTTTTCATAGGATATGTTTTGTCCTATGTATACGTTCATTACAAATGAACTATTTTCAATATTTTGCTCTTCATAATTTTTTTTCAAATTTTTAGCCATTTTGTCATTAAACCAGTGAGTTCCTGCTTTCCTTATGAGTAGTAAATATTGTGACTGGAGATAGTTATAATGAGAAAGTTTCAAAATTTACATCAGGTCACGGTGAATTCAGTGACTATATAGTACACAAGGAACCCTTCTTTAGAAACACCATGAGAGCAAGAAGGTAAATTCTTAGGACAACTCATCCATTGGGGACTTTACCAACAGCATCTATCTCCCTGCCTCCATGCAGGCAGACACTAGTAACTGCTTTTTCGGTTGTATCTACTAGACACTAAGGAAAACACTGAATACAAATTTCAAAATTCACGGCAGGTATATCTCCATTCTTTTCTCTGAGTGGCTTCCTCTGTGTTGCCCCAGTTTACTCCTAGTGGAGACTTAAGCTTGCTTTGGTAGCTTCCTGGTCTGAAATGTTTTGAACCAGAAACAGGACAAGGTTTTCTTCTTCTATACAGAAAGGAGTCTTTGTTGTAAAATACGCACAGAAGTGGGGAAAGGTGAATCTGGGTAACAAAAAGAAAAGTAATAACTTAGTAATATGAAATAGAATTCTAAGTCGTCAGAACAAAATTAAAGGGAAATGGTTCAGATGGTAAAGTGTGTGCTGTGTGTGCATGAAGGCACAAGTTCAGATCCCCAGCCCCCATGTAAAATCCAGCCTGGCCACACTGGGGAGACAGAAGAGTTTACTGGGTCTTTCTGTCACTTTCCCCAGTGTGACTACATTATATAAGTCTATTTTCACCCTTTTACATTTTTGAAAATTTGGCTCTTTTAGTTGGTATATTGAGAGTATGGGTGTCTGGACCTGATTTGAGACACAAGGTATAACCTAAGTTTGGTAACAATTGCATCAGTGTCTGAACTATCTTGTGAATTATATATTATTTTCCCTAACATTTATCTAATAAGAATCTCCTTATATAATACCTACTACTTTTCCTCTGCCACTTTTTAAAAATCTAGAATAAAATGGTATAGGCAGTTGTCTCCTCTGTTGGACATCTCTGGGCTTAATAACTTGAAAACTGTTGTGGAGACAAGTCCTCAAACTGGCATATCTTGGGACTTGAGTTAAAATTAGCATTTATTTGGAAGAACTCACTTGAGGATTTATATCTGAGACATTAAGAAATCATACATATGAACATTAAGTAGTTTGGTCTAAGACTTTGGTCCATGTGTATATTTTGTAAGCTATCTCACTGCCTTTCTTATTGTACTTCAAATGAAGTTTACAACACCAGACTAATATTCATTTTACTGATGAAAGTGAGACACTGGATATTAAATAAGTTATAGGATGTCAATTCATAGAAGCTAATAACCATGTCTGCTTGCTCCCTATGTGGTCCTGCATGCCATTCACACAGCTCCTTCCCCTAAGACTTTTCTGGGATGCCCTCTGAGACTCAGATGACATTATTTCTTTCATGCTCTATCCTAGAGTCTCAAATTAGTCTTCAACAAGAGAGCTGTAAAAACAGCCTCAACTAAGGCAATGGTTCTTAACTGCAGAAGTTTAAATATGGGGTAGGAATGTAGGAATGTATCAGTGGATTCCTGCTGTAAGCCAACTCCTTGGGGCACTGGCTTTGTTCTTACAGGTTTTCAGTTTCTCATTCATTGTCTTTTCTTGACATGATCTTGGTCTTGTTGGCACTTTTTATTTAATTCAGCAAAATACCTCCTATGTAATCAACTTCCAATTCATCACTGCTTAGGAATGCAAAAATGATAATAACACATAAAAACCTGCCTGCCAAACTGTTAACTCAGTAGAATTTGGGTGCAGGTTCTTATAATAATAATGAGAAGACTAAACTGGTCTGTGCGGATGAGAAAAAAGAGGGCTAGGGGAAAGAGAGAGGACAGGGAGGGCTGAGTAGAAAGTTGAAAAAGACAGAAAGGGAGAAAAGAGAAAGAAAATAATATTGCATTTAGAAGTCTCCTCCATGCCTCTTTTGACAAGAACACTAAGTCCCAGACTCATTTGCCTAAATCTTGAAGATATGTCAGAGTCCTTCTATGATAGCAACTCTTTAAAATAATTTCTCTGCTTAGTTTTATCCATGATGCTTCCACACCCCAGCCTTGAGATAAAATGGTCAGTGGCATCATGTTGACTAACCCTCACTCTCCATCACATAGGCATTGAGTCACTAAGTCTTGAACATGCTTCCTCCAAAGTCTTTCCTAAGCTCTCTGGCTGATCATAGCAACTAATCTCTCTTCTTTCTGCTTTCTTTTTTTAATAGATTAAAGGAGAGGGTAGAAACCTCATAATTCTCTCATAATTGAGATAAATACACTGGTACCAGGATCTCCAGAATCTCCAATCCAGTGGCTGCCTCCTTGGAATGCCCAGGATGCCCGGAGCTGTCCAGCTTGAATAAAGGGTGTGTCTTAGTATTTTCATCTTGTTTATAGATGACACAGAAAAGGGTCAGTTGAGACCTCCCTGGGGCCATTTTGGGTGGGATGCACATCTGTATATAATAGAGCATTGCCTGTTCTCCATGACTTGAGAGTCTCTGTCTTTTCCCTCAAGACTCACAGCAGAACTCAGAGGTCAGTTCAAAGGAAGGCGTCTTCTGCATAGTCTCTATGCTCCTCTCATGCCACAGGAAGAGACCTTGTCTGAAACCAAAAAACTTCTCTGTCAGTGCTCACAGGCTTTGGAAAAGGAGAGGTGGGAATAAAAGAAGGAAGGGAATGGGAATAGGGTGTAGCACACAAAGAAGTCCTGACAAAGGAGTCAGCCCGGGAATTCCATAAACCTAAGCCCAAGGAGGTATAAGTGTTGGTCAGCTCACTGCTATCTCCATGGCTGTATCTCTGAAGGCAGCTAAGAGCCTGGCCAAGGACATGTATACTTATGCACAGACACAAACTTTTGTATTTTTCTAAAGTGAAAGGGTCTTCATAAAGCAATTGTCCTGGGAAAGAGTTTCTTTTCATTACTTGTTTACTTTAACCATATTTTATCTGCATAATATTGTTTAAGTTCAAAAGAAAGGTACTTGGATATTATTTGATAATCTGAGTTGATGTTGACTTGATTTTTCTGAGATGGGGTACTAGTCACATCAGTCAGTCACACTAAACACCTCTCAAGGGTTTCACCCATAAGCAATTCTCCATAGTGACTGTCTTCATCCAGCTCTGACTGTATTCCCAGAACATCTTGCCATTGTTCTGACACAGCTGCTGCCAAAGTAGACCTGAGTCCCAAAGACCCCTGTCCTGCTATCAAGGCTTTAGAATAATGGGCAGAGGTGCAGACCCCATCCACGGTTGCTGCACAACCAGAGACTGCTGGAGACCTGGGTCTGGAGGACTCATAGGAGCAGCAGTAAGTGAACCAGCAGCTCAAGAAGCAAATGCTTTCTATATTCTTTAAAATACAAGACCATGATCAGACAAGCTTTAAAATATGACTTACCTTCACTTATAAGTTGTCTATAGGAATTGAGAGTTGAGAGAAAAAAGTATTTTGGCAACACAAGCATTTCATGAGCAAATATGAGTACATTTCTTAGTCTCTTTGACTGACACACATATACATAAAATACATTTAATTCATAGAACCAATTCCATTAATTAATGTTTAGGAAATAGCTAACTTCCCCCTGAGCAGTGTGACACTCATCTTTTGATTTAGCTATGGAGGACTCCAAAACATCATTTGGTATAAAGATAGAAACTCTCTCTCTCTCTCTCTCTCTCTCTCTCTCTCTCTCTCTCTCTCTCTCTCTCTCTTTCTCACACACACATACACACACACACGCACACACACAAATACACATACCCACACACCACCACCCCATCTTAATCCAGGTTAATTCAACATAAGTCTTTATTTCAAATAGTCTTTCTCCTAGTGCTAAAAGAATTGACTCGAGTGTCTTCTTTTTGGCAGATTTTTCTTCTCTGACTTACATTTAAAGACAGGAAAGGGAGAATAAAAGAAATATCCCTTCATTTGGTCCTGCTGTTGATTTTCACCTTGACTTTCTTGAGATGGATATATGACCTGTAAGGATCTCTTGATCTCTGTCTCTCTCTGTTTCTCTCTGTCTCTGTCTCTGTCTCTGTCTCTGTCTCTCTCTCTCTCTCTCTCTCTCTCTCTCTCTCTCTCTCTCTCTGTCTGGTGTGTGTGTTTCTGTTTCAGTATTCAATACAGAGCAGATGATAGATGATAGTTAATAGAATATAACTGATTACATTACAAACCAACCAATCAGCAACATTAATTATATTATTAGCAAAATAATAATTCATGACATTTTCCCCAAAACTAATGTGGTAGTTTGAATGTAATTGGCCCTCATAATCTTATAGGGAGTGGTACTATTAGGCAATGTAGCTTGGTTGGAGTGTGTATGGGTTTGTTGGAGGAAGTGTGGCACTGTCGGGGGTGGGCTTTGATGTTTCCTATGCTCAAGAAACTACTCAGTGTCCCATTAAACTTCCTATTGCCTGCAGAATGTAGCACTCTCAGCTTCTATTACAGCACCACATCTTCCTGCATGTTACTATGTTCCCTGGCATGATGGTAATGGACTGAATCTCTGAAACAGTAAGTGAGCCACCCCAACTAAATGCTTTGCTTTGTAAGGTTGCTGTGGTTGTGGTGTCTTTTTACAGCATAGAAACCTAAACGAAGACAACTAATAAGGTCCTAGTTCAACTGTTAGGAAGTAGAATCATCAGTGGTTGCTACCTTAGAGCTTAATCAATAGAATTGCATATCTATAGTTTGGTTCACTGCATCAGGGTATAAATGGCTTGTCAAATAAGAAATCCAGCTGGCATAAGTATGCTTGGTTTTAGGGTGGAGAATGAGAATTTAGATTCTGTTTTGAATTTATCATGCAGCACCCCTTTGCCTGTAGACAATGTAATGCTGTCATTATATTGACCAAGAGTCTGGCCAACTCCTTGCACTATCAGAATGGAATCACTTACGCAAATTACATGCTGCCCACTTCCTTTGCTCTGCCAATTCTTTCTTCCTATTAACTCATAGCAGGTTTAGAAAACAAATATAATGTGGAAATCTAAGCATGGGTTGAAATGCTCATCTAATTTTCTTGGAGACACTGTAACCTTATGAGTGGCCTTTTTGGAGGTCTTTAAAGTATAAGGGAATGGGTGTCTCCTTTTCACCATGACAAAGAAAAGAAACATGCCACAAAACCTTTACCTTAGATTATGATCAATGACTAGGAACCTCCCCATTCCTGTTTATATGACTTTAAATGAAGATGCGGACAATCAGTAAAGTTACAAGGCACTCCTTCTAGTATAGAGTAAGCTCTAGTCCCACATGGCTACATCTATTTTCTGCAGACAGAATCAAATGTTACCTCCTATTGTCCTTCACTTTGGAGATCTGGACAAAAATCATTTCACAACAGTATGTATACCTCCAAATATTCAATTAACAAAAGTTTTATAAGAAATGAACTGGAAATATCATGTAGAAACAGTATTGGAACATAGACAAGAACCAGAAATGAGTTCATAGGCGATATACTTAAATCAGAAACCAAGTCAGCATACCCAGGCTCTTCATCCATGCTCCTGATACAAGATTCAACTGCATTTCAGATGAAATGGGGGTGGGAGAGAACATGATAAGTGTGTTACTTATAAATCCACATTGTTTAAAAACTCATGACTAGTTTTTCTGTAGTATATACAGCATGACGATTTGAACTGGAAGAGATATGACTTGTCAATTGTCACATTGATTTACATGAAAAGATTATTTTGTCACTGATGTTCTTTGGCTGAAATGTACTACTGAAATTAAGCCAGCATTGTGTGTTCCTGTTAGGTTAAGTAGCATAACCAGATGATGAACTCTTTCAAAGTTTCAATCAGCTGAACCAGTTTCCCTCTTCACAATTTCTCTGCAGGCTACAAAGTGTCAGAACCACGAAGGATGATACTCCTGTTTACTCCATCTGGGATTGTCCAAATGCTCTGGGAGAAAAAAAGCTAATGAGTCAGTCCTCTGTCCTCACAAGATGTCTTTTCTGTGTGTCAGTTCTCCTTTCAGGGTGGGGATAATGACTCACCTTCTCCAGGATGAAAAGAAGCACCTAGAATGAAATCTTCCAATAGGAAGTCAAGAAGGTTTGAGAAGTCACCCAGAGGTCTGCTTGTGTTCCATAGCAACTCAAACAGATGTCTCTGGCACATTTTAATCATTGGACTCCTAACTAATCTAGGTGATGTGTATTATGTTCTGGCTCTTGCCTGAAAAAGATCCAATATCACCTAATTTTGGATTTTAAATGGCCTGTGTTTATGTCTAAAGAGAACATGTGACCAAAAAGTAAAAATACTTACTCCTGAAGGCATTTCCGAACACTGGACTGCAGAACAGAACATCACAAGTGACCTGAATTTCTCCTTCAGGAATATTGACCCCTGCTGTATTTGGTGCTTATTCTCTTCATCTGGGAACAGACTTTGTTGTTTTTTGTTTTGTTTTGTTTTTAAACTTTCTTCTCAGACCCACCACTTAGTCTTTCATTGTCATCCTTTCTAATTAGCTATCTGTATTACAATATTTCCAAGTGAAGTAGAAAATAGAATGTTGGTAACATACAGTCAATGTCACTTCTAGCCTAGTCTGTTGCACAGACTAAAGCATGATCCAGAAACATCCCTGCGTGTCCCAGTCTTCCTCCAGCTCTCCCTCTGAAATGCTCATTTCCTATTTAAAGTTCTGCAGAATCTTTCTCTTGTGGCACTGTGCCCCCTGCAGATATTCAGTGCCCTAAATTCAGAATCTCACACACCCTACCAACTGAACTACATAACTAGCTGAATAACACTATGGGGTTCTTTAAAGGACTTGAAGCACATGCTCAAAGTGAAGTGAAGAACAGAGCAATGGGGAGAGGTAAATACAATAAATTAATGTTATTTAAAAACCCATGATTGTTCTTCTGTAGCACCTATAACATATTGTATTGTCTTATTAAAGATGGTGCCAATGGCTAATTTATCATAGGAATAATAATTAAAGTTAAAAGAAAATGACATTCAGTTTATATGAATTTGCCATATACAAACCTCAAGCATGTGGCCATTTGGTAAGAAAAATTTATGCAATTCCATCAGGCTCATCACTATCAACAAAATCAGTATGACTAGATGCCACTTCACAAACCCAACAAAGAGCCACAGACAAACACCTCTTTAGCTTTAAATTATGATTTCTATTGGTCCCAGAGATAGAGGTTACGTGTTTATATGATCTGATCCTCTACTAAGACCTCCCTCAGTTCTCCTCATCTCAGCACCCAATGCTTCACTTCAAACCAAGACCCAACCCCATTCTTTTATTTATTCTTTACTCAACCATGTCTCATTAACAAGATCAATAAACAACTCAACCAAAACACATATGGCAGAAACTAACTCATCTATCATTCTCTGAGGGACTCTGCAAAGAAGAAGAGACACCCATAAGAAGTGGCTCCAAATGCTTGCTGCCTGTCTACACATGTGGGCAGCACAGACATTTAGTCTGCATAGTCAGACTTAGAAGTTCAGTTCTCCATCTGTCCTTCTGAAAGGCTGAGAGCTAGTTAATAGCAAAAATATGCTCCGTTTATGGACATATTATCTGTGAACATGAAGAGCATATTCTGAGTAGAGTTATGTGAGAAAAATGGAAACATACATGGCTGCCACATGGGACTTGGGATAAAAGATCACAATTCTCTTCTTTCCTTAGATAATTCCATGAAATGTGCAAAGGAAAACATTGCAAACTTGGTCCTTGGAGTGTATGGTGCTAATACCCTTTCCCTAGGGTGGGACAAAGACACATACGAACACTTATACCTGCAGGGAGCACTGTTCACATATGGTGTTAGGGACAACCTGTACAGTGCAGAAGGGAAGGCTCACCCAGAGGGATGCCAATGTCTTCTGTTGAAAGAGAGAGAAAAAAGACCCATAGCTCATTTGGCCAATTTAATTCCAAAACAGTCCCATTTCCCTTCTTAGATCTTGCCTGAATGAAAGTGTAAGTATCTCCAACTAAAGTAAAGAATGAGGAGACACTAGCCTGACGCTTATGCATTGGCTTATTTTGCTTGTTTGTTTTACTATTTTATTGTATTATTTTACTTTATTCCGGTTTACTGATTCCTTCTGAGACATCCAGCCACTGAACCAGTCAATGTGTTTTTCTTTCCCAAGTGTTCCTCCACGCAGTGTCCCCCAAAGTACAGTGTCTACCTGCAGTCTCCCCCTGCTGTGCTACAAGCCCTAGTTGCTGCTGAGAACCCAATTCTGAGGGCAGCTTCTGCTTAAGGCACCACAGCTGCCACATGATACTAGTATTGGAGCTGTGACTCCTGTGATAGCAACATGGTCAGCAGTCTGGGGATTCTGCCTGTGGGCATGGCTCTGAGGGCTGCTGCTAATTTGTAGACTAGGATTAAACATTTGAGGAAAACAATCTGTAAAATTCCTAGAATCAGCTCCAGGCACTGGTGTATCTTATCCTTTTCTCCTCCTTTAAACTTAGATGTTCCATGAAGTGGGGTGATGTGGTATGAACAACAGTAAACAGGGTCTGCTGAATTTTTCCTATTACTAGCAGTGTTGACTCTGTTGAGAAGTAGTCATTGTCTGACTTCCCATCACCCTAAACAGTCAAGCATTTTCTTTTTCTTGTTTTAGAAACAAATTAAACATTTATTCTTTCACAAATGACATTTAAAACAGAAATCTCAAAAACTATGAAAAGCAACAAAAATTATACAAATTATAAAGCGTGTTTAGAAAAATTGAAGGGAACAAGGCTAATACTGTGGACATCAATAAAATGATTTTAAAGTTTATATAGAATATCAAAAGACAAAAATAGCCAATACAGTACTACTAAAAAAAGTCAAGGCACTGATATTATCCAACATCAGAACTTATTACCCAGATACACTATTCAATACAGTGTAAACAACAAAGAATACCAACTGAATGGCAAAGATGGCAGATTAATGAATCTATTCTATATAAAACTGTAATGCCTAACAGAATATTGTGTACTTCTTTTTCTTTTTCTTTTTTTCATGCTTTACTTTCTGCTGAGGCCTAGTTTACCCATCCTCCACTGCTGACTACTACCAAAGGAGATATATAAATGCAACAACCTACAGAGTGACAAACTATAAGCATCGATTTAGAAAGTGCTTACTCAGGTGGGCATCTCTTCCAGGAAACAGAAACTTTATTTCCATGGTAACCCAATACCTAGAATGGTACCTGGCACATGGGACATTCCTCAACTATTTGTGGATTAAATGACTATAAAATAAATGGATGGTTGTCGAGCTGGCTTTTGAGTGTATCTGAACTGTGACCACAGACAAGAGAAATAAAAAATGAGGCATCAAAATTAACATATAAATGAAGCTGTAAGCAGAAGTTTGGGGGCCGTTCCTTACATGAGCAATATGCAGCAAATTTAGCAAGTATGAGGAAAGAAAACAAATGCAATTTGGGAGAAGGTGAGTACATTATAAAAGACGATGAAGGGTCCTGAGAACCAGCACTTTTGAGATCATGCATTTTTGCTCTCTAGCCCACTCCCATTCTCCGGACATGTTCCTTTTTATTAATAAGTATTTCTATTTCTAAGCATGTGTCCCTGGTACAGTTTTCTGCCCTGGGACAAAGAACCTGTAAAGTTTAGAAGGTGCTCTCCCTGATCCACTGCTCCAACTCTGACCCATGTCTGTAACATAATCAAGTCCAAGGACCCAATTTTTCTTCTACCCACCAGGATCTCATTCATTAGGAACCATTTGTAGCAGCAAGGCTACATGAAATTAATTTATATGGCTATCCTAATAATTGGGTCATTAGTTCTGCTTCTTTTTTTCTTCATCCCATTAGACTTGCTAACAGCAAGAATGTCAATGGTGCTCTGTGGTAGGAAGTTTCTGAGCCCTGAGTCTTGTTTCTCAGTTTTCACATTAAAGAACAAATGATGAGAAGTAGCTTTTAAACAATGTTTTGAGTAATTACATATATTAGCATGAACCATTTAGTTCTCTAAAGGAGCTATCGATGTCCCTTGTTTTGGGGGAAGGGTGTAAGCAAATAAAGGTTTGCTCAGTTGTTGAGTCTTCAGAACTGAGGTTTTACGTGGCAATCTTGTCTGCTACTGTGTGCAGCTGGAACTTGACTGATGAATCTTAGTCTATACACCCTGAAATGTACAGGATGACCCAACACAGATTTAGCTAGTGTTTATGATTCTAGGTGTTCATCATAGCTAAATGTGAGGGCATATGCTCTCAAAAAGAGCTTGTCCATTCTTTCCCTTTTGTCTTTGATGCATTTTATCTGACTTTGCAGAGTACTCTCCACATATCTTGAGATCATGAAACCTATATATGAGTCCTTCATCCTGCTCAAAAGGAAGTCCTATGCCCATGGCCACCCTCTCAGAGCACTCAGATTCAATCAGTTGAGTGACTTGAACAGAAGAACAGAGGTAGTTCAGACTGCCATTGGATGTGGTTCCTTCTCTTTCATAAGATGGGACATGCTCAAGAATATTAATACAAAGTATGTTTCCAATTGGCTTTTAGGAAAAATAAAAGAGCAAAGCTATTCCAGGTATTTTATCCCAGCAAGTCCTCAATACTTTACACAGATTTTGTCCTTAGTCTAGAGCCTCCATATTCAGCCTCCGCTTATACTCAACAACTTCAACTGTGACTATAGACAGGGTCTGAGCAGTGTTCTGAAGTTAGTTCAAGAACCATAGGACATATATTCTGTAACATTTCAAAACCCAAGTCATCAAAGGGTAGTCATACTCACAGTTCACATGAATAATGACCACCTTGGTTCACAGTACAAATAAGTACTGCTCCACTTGGAAGTTGAGGCAGGTGACCCCAAACAGGCTCAATCACACATCATTTTACCTCTTCACCTTATAAGAGAAAATGAAGCCTATAATCTGTAGCCCCTGAAACACTTACCATATTCTTTTTTTCCTCAGCTTTTTCAATGCCTACATACAGCTTTTCATTTGCATTCAGGAAAATCACTCAACTCCAGTTTGTTCAGAGTTTTCTAATTTTCAGTCACTTAGCTCACCCTCTGGAGTCTGTATAGCTTGGCTTGATCTTCTTCTAACTACAGACCTTTCTACATGTCCTCCATCCTTCTCCTCCTTCCTTCTATTCTACACAGAAATATGGGATTTTAGTATCAAATGATGCTAGCCATCAAATGACACAAGAAAAGGCAGCTTCAAAACCCCCCTAACTCTTCCTTCTACCCATACTTCTTCTATCCTACATAATTTCTCTTTAGTATCTAAGGCATGATTTCTTGATTCTCAAACTAAAATAATCTAAAGTGTTGAGTATATTGCACCTTCAAAGAACTGAGAAAAGAAAAACCCAGTGAGCATCTTTGGGTGGAATTGTGGCGGGAAATTAGAATTTACCCAGATAAGCGCTTGTGATGTCAAGGAACTGAATCCCATCAGAGTGTGGCCAGCTGGGGAGATCCCAGGACACAGAAGTGACTATTCCTCTTTGGTCCCAGCGTGTTCCAAAAAAAAGCTTGATCACATTCCCCTTTGCACGTCTTAGTCCCTCTTGCTATCCCATTAAAATTTCCTTTGTACCGTGGTGTTTTTAAAATAATAAATATTACTAAATTATATAAAAAAAACAATTAAAAATCAAATCATTTTGCAATATGGAATAATTCAAGGGACAAGTAACATATAGGTGATGTTGAGAGTTTTATTCATCTACATGGCCATACACAGGTGATGTGTCTCAGAATGAGAAGGTAACCAGGCTTTTGGCAAATCCATTAGAAGAGCCCAAGTACACTTAGCCCAAGAGAGATTAGGGATGTCTGAGAGAGAACAAGATGAGGCTACTGGTTGGTACTTTGATTTTTTCCAAAGTCTCTTGTCTCAGCCTGTGTATCCAGGTCAGCAGCAGCCACCAGAGCTGTGTCCACAGCCTGAGCTCCCTGACTGCTGGCCACTGCCACGGTCACAGGATCTGGAGGAGCTTCTGTACCTGCATCTGTGGGACCTGCGCCTGTGGTGGCTCAGGATACAGCCTCCCTCAGAGCTGGGGACACTGTAGCCCCCAGAGCTTGTGGCACAGCAGGATGAGGCTGCAGGTAGACACTGTGCTGTGCTCTTTGGGGGGCACTGTAGTGGGAAATCAGGAACTATATATGTGAACGATTGTGTCAGAGGACTGGAGATGAGCGGGGCGTGGTTAACTGGAAAGGATTCCGGAAGTAGACCTTCGAGGGAGAGGACCAGGACAGGAAGCCGGCATTCTCTCGCGAGAGTTCCCGACCGGGTGCGCAGTTCGGGCCAGCAGTGCGGGAGTTCGGACGTACGGTGTGGGGATGAGGAGTTTTCCTTAGAAATGCTCCGGTGCGGTGCGCTGCAACCTTATCCCTTCATTTTCTCTTAAAACCGTCTCTGTTTTGTAAGTGATTTTCACAAAATAAACCCCATTTAAAACATATCTCACGGCGGGTTTTTACCACGATAGGGCACTTGGGGGAGGGGCACTTGGGAGGAGGCTGGCACTGCTTCTGGTTCTGCTGACAGGACATATCGGCAGAAATTTGGCCTAGAAAAATACAATAGAACATTGTAGAGAGAAGCTTCTGGTGAATATCTCTTGATTTATTCAGTCACATACATGCATCCATGACGTATCAGCTTCTCGTGAAATAAACAGAAGCATGAAGACACACTTCCTTTTGTATAAAGCATTCTCACAACTGTCTGCTGGATCTGCATGCATTGCTAGTAATGCACTCAGAGTAAGGATCAAAAGTTCCCTGACCAACACACAGATTCTTTCCTCCCTCACCATTACCGCCCTCTCCCGACTGCCCACTGTGGGCCTGTTTCTAGGGTTCTCTGTTAGATCTACCTTTCCCACATTCCCACATGGGTCCCGATGAACACTTACTGGATGCCAAGGAGAAGGGAAAGCTTGTGAACAGGCTATGGATAAGGAGTCCAGGACAGGAGACTTTTTATTCTGTGTAGACTGGTGAGGCACCACCCAAACATGTTGCTGTTTTCACAATAGAGGAGGTGACAGAGCTGGATACTTCCCAGCCACTGGCCTCCAATGCTTTCTTGTGAAGAACTCATAGGTGAAACCAGGATGCACTTACGACTGTAAAATCACTTCCTTTTGTTCTTTCCTAAACATTGTGTCACCTTTGCCCACTCATTCACAAGCTCTAACCCTGTTTATCACTTAATACTATTAACATTGGCATGCTCATCACTCAAAAATTAAATAAATTTGATCTGATATGGTCAGTGCTATTCTGGATATGTTTATGAAGAGTTCAAGCTTGTTAAGCCCTCATTGCACTACAGACGAAAAGTTGATGATACAGGACCTTCAGGTGTCCCCTGAGAGTGGCAGCAGAGAAAGGGCAGTTCTGTAGGGGTGCCGTGTGTACCAAAAAGACACAGAAAGACACCTGAGACAGTTACAGAGAAGGGAATTGTACACTAGAGGTGACAAGATTCACAACTTTTATTATTAAGAAGGAAGATCTCCTTGGTCTCCTCACCCTACCCTTAGTATCCAGCAACCTCCTTTCTATATTCTGCCTCTATGAGTGCAATTCATTTTAGAAGCCAAATGTAAGGGACATCATGAAAAAATTATCTTACTGTTCATGGCTTATTTCATTAAATTTGATATCTTCCAGGTTCATTCATGTTGTCACAAATGACAGGATAACCTACGTTTTTTTTAAATTTTGGATTACCTACTTTTTAAGGCTGATTAACATTGTTACTTAAATATGCCCATGTTCTATATGCATTCATCCACAGATATACATTTAGGCAAATTCTTTATTGTGACTCTTTCAAAATTTATTTATTACTACAATAAACATGAAGGTATATATATCTTTTCAGCATATATCTTTAGATAAAGACACACCTAATAAGACTAAGGATCACCCTTCAGTGAATTTTTAAATTTTTCAGGACCTCTATACTATATAATGGTTGGGATACTTTACATTTCCAATAAGTACTCTCTTCCCCTTAAAAAAATTATTGATATTTGTTCTTTCTTGCATATTTAGTAATAGCCATTCTGACAAATGTAAGTTTAAGTCTTTATAATTTGTATTCTTCTGATGACTAAAAATAAAAAAAAAACTTTTTTTTACACATCTACAGGTCATTTGTATGTCTTCTTTTAAGAAATATTTCCTCAGGTTATTTCTGCATTTTTAAGTTCAGGTGTTTTTTCCTTTGCTATTGAGATCTTTAAATTCTTAACATACTAGGATATTAACTCTTTAATAAGATGTATTATTCACAAATACTTCCCAACCTGTCAGCTGTCTCTTGACTCTTCATTGTGTCTTTAGCTGTATATAAACATTTTCTTTTGACAGAAACTCATCTCTCTCTCTCTCTCTCTCTCTCTCTCTCTCTCTCTCTCTCTCTCTCTGTGTGTGTGTGTGTGTGTGAGAGAGAGAGAGAGAGAGAGAGAGAGAGAGAAAGAGAGAGAGAAACAGAGTAGCACTCAAAGTTCGACTTCTTGCATCTTAGATTCATTCCTGTTGTTTTAGAGGTCAATGATAGTCCCTCTCCTTTATTGCTAAATAACATTCCATTGTGTGTGTGTATATATACATATATACATATGTTGTATATACATATATATGTATGTATACATACACACAAATCATGTTTTTTCTTAACCCATTCACAAGTTGAATCTCATTCAAGAGGTTTGAAACCATTATTAATAAAACCAGTGCCCATATGAGAATTGAGCTTTCCTATGAATATTACTTTTTTTCTTGGATAAATACAAAAGAATTGAATTTCTAAGGCAAACAGCAAGAATATGCTTAAATGTTAAAGACACTTTTAAGAAAACTTCCAGCATGGTTGTAAATTTGTCTTCCTGTCAGCAGTGGCTGAGTCTAGCCACTCCCTGCCTGAACAGGATTCCACACCGCCAGCGCTTAGCTGGTGACGTGTAAGCAGGCAGTCTGTCATTGTGCTCTTAATTGTATTTTCCTAATGAGTAATGTTCAGAGCTAATTTGTCACCCTGCATCTTCTTTGTTGAAATATCAGTCTCTTTAAATATTTTTCATCTTGATCAGATTGTCCATTTATTAATAAATTTTACTGCTTTTAGAATATTCTAAACATAAACCTTCAATCAGACTTGTGCTTTGCAAATTTTTCTGTGAATTTTAATTGTCAGTTCTTCAATTGTCACTTGCAAAGCAGAAGTTTTTATTAGTTACTTTAGTGTATTCTTTGTATCACTCTCACTGTAACCTAAGGTGGCTTCAAATGTCTGATCTACTACTTCAGTCTCCCAGGTACCACTACAGGCATGTTTAATCATGTACCACCACAGCAATAGTTTTCATTATGAAGCTCAGTATTTTCCTCTTGATGCCTTTTGTCATATGTGAAAAATTACAATTAAAAATTATGTAACAAAAGTCCCAAAATTGTGACCTATATTGTATTTTAGAAGTGTTTGTTTTGTGTTTTATACAATAATCTATTACCTATACTTTTCATATATATTACTAAATATGTTTTACTTAACATACAGATTCCCAATTACTTCAACACTATGTTTTAAATTTTTAATTTATTTTATTTGAGGGTTTTATATATGAAAACAGTGTGTTTCTTGCATTTGAATTCTTCCCATACCCCCTTCCAATTCCACCCAGGTCCCCACACGCATACAATATGACTATCTTCTCTCAAATTAATGTCCTGGTATTATTCATATATTCACATACTACCACCATCCCACCACTCCCATACATACCCTACTGAGTACAACTCTTGTTATCTTGATTTGCATGTGTTTATAGATGACTGCTTAGGATTAGGTTCCCAGCTCTTGGGGAGAAAAAGGAAACCAGAAAAGCAAACAAAAACAAAACAAAAATCTAGTTTTCCCTCTCTCTGCAGCCATTGCTGCCTATAGCTTTTCATCTAGGGGTGAGGACTTGTGAAATATTCATGTTGACATGTCCTTTGTGTCTTTGTTTGGAATATACTCTGGGTCTAACTTTGAACACTGAAATAGATCTCCTTCTGAGCTGCTGTCTATCTTTTTCAAATGCTCTTTTCTGATCTTTATTATCTGAAATATGGGTTGCCACTGGGCTTTGTTAAGTTATTTCTATGTTTCTAGAGAAACAATTATTTCTTGGTTTTAGCTTCACTTTATTTTGATGTGAGATCCTGTCTTAGCTACTTCATACATTTATACAAAAGTATGTTTTTGGAAACTGAATGTCTTCCGGATCAAATTTGTAACATGATACAGAAGGTGAGATCACAATAATTGTATCTGCCTAAATCAAAGTAGCCAAGAAGGACCCACAATTCAAACAGTCACAGACAGACTCCACATGATGACTGAGGATGACAAAGGGGTGTGGTACATGGTCATAGAAGCCAGTCAGACAGCCCTGATGACACAGCCCACCAGGCTCTGCCTCTCCTGTCCCATCTCATGGCTTCAATGCTCTATAGCTCAGAGGAATTAAAGAGCTTTTTCTCCCCCACTGACTCAGCCAGAAAAGCAGGTCCATTGGGTCCTGCTTTTCAGTTGCTGCCTATGACTAAAGATTAACTCTGTCTAAACTAGGAGGAGTCTTCATACTTGCTTCGATAGAACAGTAAGTCAATTAAAAAGCTATTCAAGTATCCAAAGATCTAAATCCCTAATGAGGTTAAGACCTCTTCTTACATCACCCACAGAACCTATCATTTCTCTTTTGTGTACATGAGGGCTGCAGTCCATCATTTGGTATATTTCCCTTTGGGTGATTATAACACACCAGTGAGGACAAGCTGGATCTCTTATTTACAGTTATGTCCTCAGTGCTAAGCACACAGTTGACACACAGCTGAAAATAGGAATTGGGAGTTAATGACCAAGTAAGAAGAAATTTAAGGAAAGAGACAATGATAGTTATTCCGAAGAAGTGGATCTGGTTTATATGAGATCACATCGGAGATGAGGCTATAGTCATGTCAACATCACCACTATTTAATTATCCTTTGTTCCCTGTGTGATCATCTATACTAGTAGTTCTTATCCTGTGGACTCTTCCCCTTTGAGGGGGGGGGCAGGGTGTCAAACAACCTTACCAGAGGGGTCACCTAAGACCATTAGGAAACATAGATATTAACACTGTGATTCATAACAGTAGTGAAATTACAGTTATAAAATAGGAATAAAAATAATTTTATGGTTGAGGGATCACCACAACATGAGGAACTATATTAAAAGGTCATAACATTAGGAAGGTTGAGAATCACTGACGTATAGCAAGGCACTCCTGAAGAACTACATTAGGGTATAAATTATAAACTCAGAGCTCTCAGGAAAACCAAGAAGGAAACCAATCACACTCATGGAGCATTTGTCTGAGGCTTGCTCTGCCCAGCACAGCTGCTGAGAACAGAGATGTATTTTTCACTCTCCTCTTACTCTGTGTCCTCATCATTGCATCTTCATGGAAAACCATATATATTTTCACTACCCATCTGATCTCCTTTCCCATCCAGTATCTAGTTACAAGCTCACAACAAGCATCAATCTAAGAAAAATGGCTAGTGAAACAGCAATGAGCCTAAGACTGAAAGGTAAGCATCAGGGATTAAGAACTTCATTTTAAGGAGAAAATAATGCAGACAAATTCCTTCCCTTGCCACCACCTTCACCATGTTCATCCTGGGCTGCATTTGAAAGAGTCAGTGCAAGTCCTGTCCACAAAAGGCCATAAAATAACCTTAGTTATTACTCCAGATTGCCTTTCCAAATGGGTGCATCTACTAGATATTCTCCAAATATAGAAAAAGTTGGATTAACACACAGACTCGCCCTATGCTTCTATCACCTGACTAGAGAGCAGAGTGCAAGGTACCTGGCATAAACCAATGGATTCTATTCACAACAGCTTTTCTTGCCTTTCTGGAGGTCTTGGCCCAGAAAAGAGACAATGCATTAGTAGCGGTAAATGTTAGAATGAATAGAGAAAAACATAATTGTCTAAAGTATCATATAGGTTTTAATAACCATAAATTAAGACACATTTACTGTATTTTTATTTGCAATATAATTAATTATAATATACAATTAACTGTATATACTGCTCATTATCTGCTTTTTATGAGTTAAGTCTAAGCCAAAAATATTTTTCTCTGTAAGACAATACAAATAAACAATATGACATTGTAATAACCAAAGTATTTGAATTGTATGTAAATTATTAAAGTTGTTAACTATAGCCCAAGTGATTTTTTTAGCATGGCATGATATTATAATAATTCAGTCATATTTTAGCCCACATGAGTTTACTAACATCACACAGACATCATCATCTGTGTAGTATGATTATTTATCTATTAAAAGCTAACAACTTGTTTTGCTTCTCAGTGGTTAGAAAGTCCACTCTGCTGTTAGAAGCCACGAGGTTATCCAGGGACTGTCACCAAACAAGTCTTCACACTCCCCCAACACTTCCCAGGAATCCCAGTACTGGAGCTCAGGGGGCAGCAGTGAATTACCTTTGCCCATTGGGCAGCATGAGGTCTGTGGGCATTACTGTATTTTATTATTTAAGATTTGTTCTTGTGAGTTATTGTGTGTGTGTAGAATTCCTTCATAATCAAGCCAAGGGAAGTAATATTCTAAGGCTTGTGACCCAAAAGAGGAAAAAAGAAAAGGAAGTAGAAAGAAGGGAGGGGCTAAACAGAAGAGCAGTTTCCAGAAGACCTCAGTGGGAAGTTTATGGACAATCTTCCTTCTTCCTGGTTCAATCCCTAGTTCAACTTTTTGGAAGTACTAGAAAAACACTGCACATGCCTTAAGGTAGCACCTCCTCTGATTGTGAAAGCAGGAGCAAACCCAGATGACATCATCAACTGCATAGGATAAAAGAGCTCCAGCCCTGGCCTCTTCTGCTACAGCATCCTCAGACACAGACTTCTCCTGCATCTTCTGCATCTAGTGAGTATCCAGCAAGGGTGGCCTTGACATGAGGGGTTGGGAACATTATGATCATAGAGGGAGAGAGAAAGGGTGTAAGGTCTTCCTTAAAACCCCAGACACAAAGTGCAATAGGGAAAATAAGGAGTTTCCAGTATTCAATTTAAAAAACAAACAAACAAACAAACAAACAAACAAACAAAAACAATGAGTTTGTAGTAGGTGATTTTGAAAAAATAGGTAGAATCATGGGTTGGGGTTGACAAGATCTCTATAAAGGCCACAGGAGCTCAGCATCCATTTCCCACACTTCACCTCCTTTCCATTCAGGTGTTCACACTATTTCCTATGATACCCCTATTCCTGATCACTCTTCCCTAACAGGTACATTTACTGGGTATTCTTCAAAGATACAAAAGCATGATTCCCAGCCTCTATCTGTGCTTCTTGGGTTTGGGTAGAGAATAGAGTAGGAGGCATCTGCCATGATCTGCTTTCCTTCCTGCATTTCTTGGCCCACAAAGGAGACAATACCAGCGATGAGCAGACACTGGCCTGTAGATTACTAATAGTTGTTGTTTTCTTTGCTTACCTAGGTTGACTGACTCCTGCCAAGATGTCCTACCAGCAGAACCAGAAGCAGTGCCAGCCTCCTCCCAAGTGCCCCTCCCCCAAGTGCCCCCCAAAGAGCACAGCACAGTGTCTACCTGCAGCCTCATCCTGCTGTGCCACAAGCTCTGGGGGCTGCAGTGTCCCCAGCTCTGAGGGAGGCTGTATCCTGAGCCACCACAGGCGCAGGTCCCACAGATGCAGGCACAGAAGCTCCTCCAGATCCTGTGACCGTGGCAGTGGCCAGCAGTCAGGGGGCTCAGGCTGTGGACACAGCTCTGGGGGCTGCTGCTAACCTGGATACACAGGCTGAGACAAGAGACTTTGAAAGAAACAAGGATCTCAAGGGCCAAGGAAATCATAGACTGTCTTGTCCATTCCTGGAAGCCCTTCTCTGCCTGTCTGATGCCCAGGCCTCTGGGGCCCTACCTTTCCTTGTAGAGTGACAGTGCTTGTCCCTGACTTTGATCAAGAATAAAGCTTTTATCCCTCTCACACTGACGTCTTCACTGTCTTTGTTCTCTGTCACCCCCTGGTAGCAGGTATATGATCCTCCAGTCTAACTCTCTACTCCAACACTACACAAACCCAGAGCATAAAAAAACTCATAGTTCTATAGTAGCAAGAATTTAGATTCACTTCAGTTGAAGCAGAAGGGGAGGAAATGGACAGATCTGAAGTCTCTAATGAGTAATGATGTGTCCTATAAAATGCAGAGTGTATATTTATCTTACAATAGAACCTCTTGCCTTCCGGGAGGAACTACTGTTTGTTTTGATGAATGATTTCTAGCACCTAATTAAGAAACAATGTATTTGCAGTTAGGTAAGAGTTCAAATAGATTAACCCAATTTTTTTTTAATTAGGGATGCTGAAGCTTTCCAGGGGGTATATAGAAATACTCATAGTCAATTTTGGCCATTAAAAATGGGCTTATAAACAGGGAGATGCAAACTAAAACCAATATAAGATTCCATCTCACCTAGTCAGAATGGCTTTGATCAAGAAAGTAAATGATAGCATATCGGGCAAGTTTCTGGGAAAGAGTGAGTGTGTTGGGGATATAAATGAGTAAAGCCTCTCTACAAATCAGAATGCAAACTCAAAAACCAAAACCAGACCTACCATATAACTCAGCTGTCCTGCTTCTGGGCACACACAGAGAGGAGTTCATATCTAACCACAGTGACACTGCACATCCATGTTTATTGCTTGTCTGTTCACAATAACAAGGAAATGGAAACAGCCTAGTTTCCCATCAACAGAAGACTATGTAATAAAAATGTGTCCTGTGTATACAATGGAATTTTACTTACCAGTAAGGAAGACTGAAATTGGGAAATTTGCAAAGAAATAAATGCATCTGTAAAGTATCATATAAAGTAAGATCACTCAGACTCAGAAAAACAAAACCTACATGTTCTCTCTCATAGGAGGATTCTTTCAATGTTTATGTGTATGTAAAAAAGGAGTGTGCATGAGTGAAGACTTTGACATTAATGTGTGGGGGAAAACAACAAAAGGGGACATTTAACGTGAAAGGGAAATACTGAGGTGAGAGGGACCACGGAGGAACACGTGATCAGGAGAGAAGGAAAAAGAAACAGATTTTGATAAAAATTTTCATAATTAAATATAAATCTTTGTATGCTGATAAATCTTTAAATTAATCATGATTTCATGATGGATGCTGGTGGCATTTTGTGGATAGCCCAAAGCATCCTACAAATCAGAAGCTACATCATCTAGCTAAGAAACAGTCATTTCATGGTGCCAGTAACACAACTTAAAACTTCCAACTTCAGTAAAGAAGGATGTTATAGGAGGAACCGACCCAAAGAAACTAACAGGGAGTTCAGGGGAGAAACTCAAGTTAAAAACACATGTCAAGGAGAGAGAAGAAGCTGTGAGTTTGGAAAATAAGAGAACAAAGGAGTATGAATACCAGACAGTTAGGACAAAGGGGAAGGGGACTGAGAAATGTCAACCAGACTATGAATTTATATAATTGTCTAATCAATAGTGCAGTAGAGCTCATTGTGTGAGGAGCTGCTAAGAGATGAACACTCAGTTCTGTAAGTAATCCGTATTTATATTTCTGTGAAAGAAGATACATTTTATAGGGGAGAACCTGCTTTGTTCCAGGACCCAGAACACATAAGTAAGTCCCTGTTCTTGACCCTTTGGCACTTGACCCTCCCTAGACACTTTTCAAGAGATCTGTAGAATCAGTCTTTTCATTTAGCCTAGTCTTTGTCAAGTTGAGCTTTGTTCCTATATTTGATTTTTAACATTCAGAACTAGTATCCTAGCATATGGTCCCCAAATCCCTTTTAACTTGTTTCCCATATTTGAAACCTAAAGTGTAAGAGTTAATATCCTGCCAAGTTTTCATCATCTCCTCCGCTTGTTTTACCTACCTGCCAAACTCCAAAAATATTTCTGTAAAAGTGCAGTCCACCAAAACCTCCTGGGGCTTTCAGGATTAGATAGAAGGACAGCCTAGAAACTGAACTAATTTTTGATTGACAATGCAAGAGAAGTTAATGGCAGTCTAGGTATAGAATGTGTAAAACTGTATCTAGAACTTTGGAGGTTAAATGAATTTAAAAACCAAGACTAGAAAATATCAGGTTATTTTTTTACTCCAAGATCCAAGTAAACTCAAAATCTTTATAATTTAATAAGGTAAAGAGTATCCAAAGAGGAGCATGAGACACCATGACCAAGTCCAGGTAGAAACCCACTCTCTAGGAAAACATACCTCCTTGAAGTGAGAACCTCAGCTGCTTTGCTTACATCTATTACCACAAGATGCTCATGATTCAATGCTGGAGAAACTGTTGGTTATCACACCATCATGAGCAAACATGCTGTCAAGTTATCTACAAAATATGGCCCAAAGCTTCTCAGAATGTTAAGGTGGACTGTTGTTGGACTTTTCTGTCAGTTTCCAGCCCCTAAATAATGACTAAGAGACTTCTTATTAATTATGAAAGCTTGATCTTTAGCTTAGGCTTGTTGTCCACTAGCTCATAACTTAAATTAACCTGTTTCTATTAATCTATGTTTTATCATATATCTTTCACCTATCATTCTGTATGTCTGACTTACTCCACATCTCACTGGCATGTCTTGCACACCTAGATTCTAACTCTCTGAGTTCTTCTCTCTGCGCAGAAGTCCCTCCTAACCTCCCCTGCCTAGCTATTGGCCATTCAGCTTCTTATTAAACAAATCACAATGATACATCTTCACACAGTGTAAACAAACATCCTACAACAGTGGACTAAGAGGTGTCACCATGTGTATATGGCCTTGCTATGTGGACCCAGAGCCATGAACCTAGAACCAGTGGACAAAACTTTTCCATCACAAAGTGGAGACCAAAAAACACTGTGTGAGTTAGTGGCTGTAATTCATGTTCCATGTGTTTAGTTAAGTATCCGAAGAAAAGTTATCTCTATTGTTAACAGGAAAATTTGACTAATTTAAATGTACCTTCCATGGATGTGACTACATTGCATCACCTGCACTAAGTCAGGTGTACACAAAATCACTGCCATATTTGTTATTAATCATCTCCTATTACTTATAGTTCGCCTTTCAGCTGATTCCTCTTGGGTATTCCAACCTAAATGAGTTAGTTCCTTTTGTGACTTATGTCTGAAACCTAGAGATATATAAAGTGGCAGGCACCTCAGAAATGCTTCAGTAGATAAAGTGTAGGTCTTGAATCTTACAATGGAAGCTCAAGCCAAATGCTAAGCCTGTGGAAGACTGAATGTTTCTCTCATACCAGAATCTTTTTTTTAATAGAATAAAGTCTCATTTTTTAATTCATGTATACCCTTGTTAAAACTCCCTTCCCCCTCCCGACCCCTCCCAGTCAGTCTTCAGCCTCTCTTCTCCCCATTCCCCTCCCAATACCCTCCCCAGAATGGTCAAGAGGTCCCTAGGTTAGCATTAGTTCAGATTAGTTCAGCATTCACTCCAGAAAAGACCAGAAAGCAACTGGGCCTGGTATGTAGCCCAGAACTCCCTGAAAGTAGCTGCTAAATAGAATATTCTCTTCTTCTAATAATGCTTTTCCTGAAGACAGGTACCATCAGCAAAACTGGTGAATGACAAGCCATGAATTTCACCATTCCACATTCATCCACAGCATTGCCATGTGGCAGACCAGGATGATATCCATGATACTTCCTGGTGAGTACCTTCTCCTGGCATGACACAGTCTGTGGACATCAAACAATTCTAGTGGCACGGTCATTGTGGATGAGGGTCCCTCACTCTCCCTTTAGCATCCTGAGCTGCTGTTTCCTTTAATAAGCATACACATTACCTCACATGTCTCTGACAAAAAAGCTAATGACATTGGTGTCAAAGAAGAAGACTTCAAATGAGAAAAGAAGAGAGATGAAGAGAAAGAGAAATATCCTTTTAAGAAATAGTTTTTTTTTTCTCTAACATCAAGTAACCAGTCATTTAGCCTCTAATAGTCACAGGAAGTAAGACAGTGGGAAAACACTTTATCTAAGGTGCCTCACATATAACCCAGTACATTTTTTAAAAGGTTATAACCCGTCATAAATAATCTAGGAACATTTATCTCTGTCCATATAAATACATTACATATATTACAGATAGATTAAATTCATTTTTTTTTTTAAAGATTTATTTATTTATTATGCATACAGTTTTACAGAAGAGGGCACCAGACCTCATCATAGATGGTTGTGAGCCACCATGTGGTTTTGCTGGGAATTGAACTCAGGTCCTTTGGAAGAACAGTCAGTGCTCTTAACCTCTGAGTCATCTCTCCAGCCCGATTAAATTCATTTTTAATCATGTTTTCTGCGGTTTATTTTATTTTACTTTGTGTGTGAATGTCTGCACGTATACGTGTGAGTCACTTGTCAGCTTCACACCCATGGAGGTCAAAGGGAGCATTGGGTCTCCTGAAGTTGGAGTTGCAAAGGGTTGTAAACATCCATGTGGGTACTGGGAACCAAACTAGGTCCTCTGCAAGAGCAACGAGTGCTCTTAACTGCTGAGCTATTTCTCCAGCACTATTGCTCATGATCTTGATAGCTATATTTTCTTTGAAACTGTAGGTAACAAATAGTAAGCTCTAATAAGGAAACCTCCTAGCATGTTCAAGTAGATCAGTCTTGTATATCATAGATTCTAAGTTGTTCTCATCAAACAAATGTCTATTCTGCTCAACTTCCCACTTGCCCAGAAAGCCTATGACTATATTTCTAGGTACCAAGAGATTTTTCTTAGAGATCCTTATCATTGAGACAAGGTCGTGGATCTACTTGGACATTTTTCACCTATTCTTCTTATCATTGGAGTCTAAGACGATGGACATTGGCTGAATCCAGATATGGCAGGATGCTCTGTTTTAAATATAGGGTGTAGTAAGTTTCACACTAAAGACCATGCACTAAAGATTGACAACATAAAACCTGGGTAGATCACAGCATTTGACATGTGATGTTTGACTCTGTATTTACAAGTGTGCATATTAATATTTTCACCTCTTTCCCAATAGATCATGATCTACCTAAAAACAGAAAGGACACTACTAAGCCATGTTATGGCTTCTCTCCAGCAAAGACTGTGGCACAGGGCCTGTGATATAGAATATGAAGGAAGTAAATATGGTAAAGGTGGCTGAGCATCCTTCCCACCCACAACCCCAATGAAGTAGGCTGGAACTAGAAATCAAATAGACACTAAAACTTCCTGATCCCTATTGATGCTAATTGTAGTAAGAACACAGGAAGATGATGACTGGATGGTCTTGGCTTTGTCACCTTGCCTGGTTGTGAAAGCAGCAGAATGCTTGGGCTCTGCATCACAAGCCTGCCAAGGATAAAAGGGATGCTGCCCTGGACGATCCAACCACAGCCTCTTCAGCTCAACCTTCTCCTCCTTTCCTGTGTCTGGTGAGTACCTGACTTCGGACAGGGCCTCACTTAGGGGTGTGCAGAGGAGACAAGGTAGACTTGACTGGAGAGAAAGAAGCAGAGGTGCCTAAAGAGAAGGCAGTCAGAAGAAGAGCTGCCAGGGGGTGAGGGACAGGAGGAGAATGCAGACAGGAGACTTTGTCGGTACATCAGTGGCTGTGACACCCCAGAGTCCTGGCTCAGCATTCTCTCCACTACACTGAGAGATCCACATCTGCCCAGAGAACTCTGCAAGAGCCATTCTTCCATTACCTCTATTTGCTTCAGCTGACCAGAGAGCTAGTTACAAGTTCCAGAATTCCCTCCAGTAAGCAGGGCAAAGAGAAAGACAGTGTCTTAAAGGTCATGAAGACTAATAACCCTTTGCCTTTGTAAAGCATACAGCTCAGGGGACAGCAGGTTTTAGGAGCAGGGCTTTATAAAGCTATTCCCATGGGAGACACTGGCCTAAAGACATTTTCTTTGCTTACCTAGGCTGACTGACTCCTGACAAGATGTCCTACCAGCAGAACCAGAAGCAGTGCCAGCCTCCTCCCAAGTGCCCCTCCCCCAAGTGCACCCCAAAGAGCACAGCACAGTGTCTGCCTGCAGCCTCATCCTGCTGTGCCACAAGCTCTGGGGGCTGCAGTGTCCCCAGCTCTGAGGGAGGCTGTATCCTGAGCCACCACAGGCGCAGGTCCCACAGATGCAGGCACAGAAGCTCCTCCAGTTCCTGTGACCGTGGCAGTGGCAAGCAGTCAGGGAGCTCAGGCTGTGGACACAGCTCTGGTGGCTGCTGCTGACCTGGATACACAGGCTGAGACAAGAGACTTTGGAAGAAACAAAAATTCCCCAAGGGCCAAGGAAATCACAGCCTGTCTTGTCCACTCCCAGAGGTCCTACTGGCTCCTTCTGTCCATCTGACTCTTCCAGGGACTTCTTTCCTGTCTGCTGTCTAGGCACCCTGGCCTCCACTCATGCCTCACCAGAAGACTGCATACCAAATTCAAAAATAAAGATATCTTGCTGTAACTGTTTGAATCTCAAAAGTCATTCTATTCTGTCCTACTCTTGAACTTCTCTGGGCATATCCCAGAATCCTTAGTTCCTTGACTAATCACAGTCATCGGGGCAAATCCTTAGTTGTACATAGGAAGAAATAGCATCTACCACACCTGGGTGCTCTGGAAGAGTTCCAGGGAGTCTTACCCCAGGATAAGAGAGAGGAAAGGTTGTGGGCTGCTGGCTGGTGCTCTGAATTCTCCAAAAGACTCATTTATCCCATAAAGCATGACAGGACCTGGATCTAACCCAGAAGCATTTAACCTATGATATCATACTTGTTTTGATGAACTATTTTAAAGGTTTATATTACAAATAAATCAGAATCATTAGGCAAAGGCATAGACATTAGGCAGAGGATAAACTGAATACAAAGCTTTAGGGGCTGGTGATAAAACTGAGAGAGAGCATTTTCCTGGCATGTCCACATGTGTGAGGCCCTAGTATTGTTCCCAGTAAAAGAAACTGAACACATACATACAAACATACAAACATGCATACACACATACACACATACACATATATACATATATATCTATATACATACATACCAAAACAAAGAAGATGGAGGAAGGAAAATGATGGAGGGGTGCCTAACACAATTATTGTACGAAGATCCAAGGAAAAGGAGAAAATCTTAGAAAATTGTTTAATAAGACAAAGAAGAGGTGATTTAGCCAGAGGTTTGGAGTTTAGTCTGGCAGGTGACTGGAGTATGCAAAAGGGGAATTTTAGGCAAAAGATAAGGAGAAAAGTTGCCATTAGTAGAAACAGGGACAGTTTAAAAAGCAGGTGTTAGTTCCACACGTGAGAGCAAGTACACACTAACAAGGCCACACACTAGAGTTTATTAAAGGGAAGAGTCCCAGGTGGGTGAAAAGGCAGATGAGCAAGACAGAAGTCAGGGGACAGAGAAGAAAAGGACCGGAGCACATGCTCGTAGATGCTTTTAAGGGAAGGGGCATGCAGGGGTATGCATTATGGGTCCAGGGAGGTGCTTTCATAACAATGCCACAGGGTTTACGTAGCCACGTCCAGTTGTGTGCCTCTGTGCAAGGTGCATCCCACCTGAGCCAGGTAGCCTCACCTACGTGGAATGCCAGAAATCTTTGCATATCACCGTTTTGTTTATTATAAAAAGAAAACTAGGTTTATGGGGGCTGGGGCTGTTGTGATCTCTGTCTGCTTCCTGCTAACACAGAGACGGAGATGTCTACTGGATTTGGAGATGTAGTTTATCTTGCTTGTAGATTGAGGATTTGCGTCACAGGGCCATGTTTTTTGTATTGACTTTGAAAATGGCTTTTGAAGCAGCAGTTGTGGAAGTGGGAAGGGTTGAGCCAAAATACCTTGGAGCTGTTTGTTGACCTTCATCTAAGATGCAGGCTGGAATGGAAAATTCAGAGACGGGGGATTTTAGAGAAATGATTTATATTTGGTGATCCACCTGGGAGACTGGAACTGACAGGTTGAAGCAAAGTGAATAGAGGTGGCTAGAACAGTTGACAGTCTGAATTTAGGCGAAATGTTATTTGCTTTATATTTTGACAATGGAGAGGCTAGAAAGAGAAGTGAGACCCCAAAGTTCTTGCCTACAGGACTTCGAGTATATGGCTTTTAGTGTCTACAGGGAGAAGACTATTCGAGGCCCCCTGTTTGCAATGAGGGTGGTCAGCTTATGGAAGCCTTGGCTGCATTAACTGTCCATGGTCAGACCTTATATTAGTTGGGAGTGATCTCTGTGTAATGCCTCTTGCCACTCGGGGTTAGGAGACATTCACTTAGACTAGCATTCCATTGATGGAGTCTTAGACAAGGCCTGAGCTTGCCTCTATGAGGCTAAGCAAGAGCAAGGCAGTAGCTGGCCAGACAGCTTTTGTCAGCAGGCAGCATCCCTCCTCTGATATATCTTAAAAGCCAACTTTTGCCTGGAGTCTCTTTTTAAGGTCTAAGTTTTAGTTCTAATGTCAGGTTAAAAAATAGATCATGCACTCTGGGATCTAGTATGAGCTGTGCCTGTTTTTAAACTCACCTTTAGTCTATAACCTAATTTGATTTTATCTGAGAAAATTTGCAAACTTTTATTATATTATTTATGGTAGTTACTTTTTGTAGAGGGAAAACTGGATTGGTGTGGCCAGAAAGAGAACAACAGAAAGCTAGAAAGGAAAGTTTAGTGTTGAGATAAGAAAAGAAATAGGAAAACTTTTAAGAACAGAGAGCTAGAAGAGGTTTAGAGCTGATGAAAAAAGAGAAAATATAGGAGAAACTCTATCTGCTCATCACTTGCAAAAGTGAGCCCTCGTAAAATATTGGGGTTGGTGAGCCGTTAGATGGCTATTTGGAGTAATCTAAGGGGTAATTAAGCCATTTTGTAAAAAACAGATAAACTTTTTTTATTTTTTCATTTAGATCTAGATAAAGGCTAAATGGTTTTAATGCCTCTACCCCGAAACCTTCAGGGTTAAGATGGAGCTGCTAGCTGGCTGGCTGGCATATTTCCCATTGTCCAAATCTAAGGGAAGTGCGTTCCCAGCTGCTTGATCGTCATCAAAGCATCGCTGGGTCTGTAGGGAAGCGGATCTACGCTAAAAGGTCCATCAACTCTTTAACATGGTCCGTCTGACATGTCCCAACCCGCACAGAGCCTCTGAGTACTCATCAGCCCAAAGAGGGAGTGCCAGGAAATTACACAATGCAACACGATAATGAAAAACCCATCAGCTTTTCAGAACCACGCACCTGCGACCTCTCCGTGGTGCCACCGGAAGGTGCCAGTGTAAATCCTCTAATGGGACCATGTCCATGGACGTTTTGTAGTAATGGGAAAAAGCCAGGAGTGTGTGTTTGTTTGGGGATGGGGAAGCACTTACCAATTAAATCCGCTGGTGTTCAAATATTGCGGCATTGGGCAGACAGAAGGTGCGGCCTTGCAGTGAACCTTGGAATCAGGTTTTCCTAGATTTTGTGCTCAGGAGGGAACCTATCTGAGTCACAGCACCAATGCTAGTGCCACACGTGAGAGCAAGTACACACTAACAAGGCCACACACTAGAGTTTATTTAAAAAAAGAGTCCCAGGTGGGTAAAGAGGCAGAGGAGCAAGACAGAAGTCAGGGGACAGAGAAGAAAAGGACTGGAGCACATGCTCGCAGTAGCTTTTAAGGGAAGGGGCATGCATGGGTATGTGTCATGGGTCTAGGTAGGTGCTTCCATACACAGTACCACAGGGTTTACATAGCCATGTCCAGGGGCATGCCTCTGTGCAAGGTGCATCCCACCTGAGCCAGGTAGGCTCAGCTACGTGGAATGCCAGGAATCTTTATAGCAGGTATTTATGATTTTGAAGCGCTGCATTATCCCAACTCTAATACTTGGGAGCTACAACCTCAGCACAGACTTGCAATGACCAAAATTGTGAATTTAAGGTGTTTATGTGGTTGAGATAATGTTCCTATGAGTGTACAAGAGAGCACTTTATTCTGAGAGCCAGGGAAATGTCACAGAGCAACAATTCTAATTAAATTATAAATGAGAAGAAAATTTATTTTTGAGATAAGGCAAATGGGGAACTAAGGTTAACTTTGTGCATTCAGTTTTAAAAAGAGTTTGCTCAAAGTTTGATGATCAAAAAACCTGAAAGGAGTTTAGCATTAGACATCCACTGACCAATTCAAAACTCATAATATCCATTGAAGTAGGGGCTTCAGCTCTGGCCTTAAAGTTTATAATGAAATCACAAAAAGTAGGACAGCTGGCAGGGTGTAGATGTGAAGGGCAACCCAGGATGAGAATGCCCTGTACACATCTGTGGCAGCCTGAAAAGTGTCACACACTATAGCAAAGGTCCCACAGCTCTGTGCAGCCTCTCTGAGATGTCCTACAGGCTGGACAGAAGGAGCAGGTCAGAGCTTGCCATCTGGCTGAGGCTATATAATCAGATTCAGGGGTTTAGAAATACGCCCACTTAAAAGCCTGAACAGAATCTCTACTATGGTAAACTCTTACTCAAGTGAAGAGGAAACAGAAGGGTCATGAATAAAGTGACTGAGTGAGACACCGAGACCTGGGAAGCTGGGATAACAGAACAAGAGGGGTTGCTAGTGGAGAACAGATCCTCAACTTCACAAAAAAAAAGAGTATGACAAGATTTTAATCCCTGGACCCAACTCTTCACTTCACATTTCTATCATCTGTTGTGTAGTCAGCCCTGGGCCCTACAGGTTAGGCATGGAGTCAGAGAAGGAGAGTTTAGGTTCAAGTATGATGGTTCCTATTTTACAAGCACTGAAACATCATGGCCCACACCCCAGGAAGCTACTGCTTGTTCTCTGGAAAGGAGTGAACACTGCCATTTTTTAATAAGGCCAGAGAAGACACCAGTTTGGACAGAGTATTGAGTCCTTGAGATGGTGGATGTTAGGGAATCAGTAAAAGACAAGCCTTTCACAGTTTCCACAAAAATCACTAACTAGCACCAGTGAGATAAAGTCTGTTCATGAACATGCTTCTGGCCATGAGCCCTCCACCATCTCCCTTCCTTCTCTCTCCACAGCCCCAAGGACACCTCTGCTCTTTTCTTCCTATGACAATTACCTATTCATCACATGAAAAAGAAGGCTTAGATCTTTAAATCTTCCTGTAATAAGACAATCAGACACAAAATTTTCTTTAAAAAATTACTTTAAAATTATTATGCCTCATCATTCTTGTTAGTGGCATTTGTGATTTAAAAGATTGCTCCATTCTTGAATGTGATTTCCAGAGAGCAGTGCATCTCTTGTGCTATAATGAAATGCACTGGAAAACACCATACAACTTACCAAATTGTAATTTCCAAACCTTTCTGTGAACCACTGCTGAACTTTGTCACTACAGTCCTCAATAAAGCCACACCCAAAAAAAGGTTACTCACTGCTCAGCTAATCTCCCTATTCACTCCAGCCTCAGTGCATCACTCCCTCCCTGGAACTCTGTGGATGGACATTGAAATCACTCAGGCAACTTCACAGGACCCTTCGATGTATTTGAATTTTCAAGCCATGTCACCTCTGATAACATGGCATTTTTTTCTCTCCCCAGATGCTAACTATTATCTAGAGACACAGGATTCAAATTCAGAAACATTCAGTTCCAAGATGAAGATGCTGAACAAGCTCATGTTCATTAAGTCTACCAATGTTCTGTGTGCTGCCCACCCCAGCCTACAGCACCCTTGTGCCCTAGAGCCATCTCTCTGCTGATGTGAATGGTCTCAGCTTTATGAATTCCTCTCACTTCTGCCATCAGACTGGTTTTCCAGGGACATATTAAGCAGCTAAAGCCCTGGGACTGAGTCTTCTTCAAACGCTGCCCTCACAGTTCTAATCAGAGTCTGTCCTCTGATAGGGGTTGCAGAACATAGCACAGAGACCCTCACTCTCATCTCCATACACAGTGGATCTTAACCTTCCTAATGCTACCACCCATTAATACAGTTCCTCATGCTGTGGTCACCCCCAACCACAAATTATTTTTATTTCTACTTTATAAATATAGTTTTGCTACTGTTACGAATCATAAGTTAAAAATTTGTGTTTTCTTATTGTCTTAGGTGAACCTTATGAAGACTTCATTAAACTTCCAAGGGCGTCACACCCCTCAGGTTGAGAATTGCTGCCATATACAAGCAGCGAATCTCTGGCCTCCACGGCCAGCTCCTTCCGTAGTGTCTTTTTGCCTCACTGCACGTGTGCTACTTAAGGACACTTTTACAGTGTACAACATTATGTGTGGTGTGTTACATCATTGTGAGGCACCAAATATTGAGTTAATAGTTGAGTAAGTGACAGATTGGGAAAGTTAGCATGGGGTGGTGCACAGGAAGGCTGAGTCACTGGTAACTGGGGTGTCATGTGGTCCCTCCTAGAAAAACTCCTCCCATCTTCCCAGAATGATATGGAAAGCCTGGGATAAAGACTACAAGAAGCTTTTTGGCTCAGCACATTCTAGAGAAAGGAGAATAGAAGAAAAGAAGAAAATTTGAAGAGAAAGAGAGAGAGGAGGGGAAGGAGGAAGGAAGAATTTAAAAGCTGCAAAGATTCTTTAAGTCAGAATACTGCATTCTCTCATCCATTCCCCTTCCTAACTGCTGTGTTATGGACCTGCACTGTGAGTGATAGGTAACTACCCACATGTCCTTGCTGTCTGTTTCTATATCAATAATGTCAGAACAAACTGACCACCCAATATAAGCACCCCCTCCTTCTCAGAACTGAGATATGAATGTGCACACTGTCTACTCACCCTCTAAGTGATGCTCCATTACCACACAGGACTTAAATGTCTTACAAATTATAGTAGAAGTTTCTTGTTTCAGAGATTCCCTATCTTTCTCTTCCTCACAATGTTTTAGCTGTTACGTCCTAATGCTCTAAAGAAAAGACTGTGGTCCCCACTGTGTTCTATCTTCAGAGACATCCATAAAGTATAATTATTTTAATATTAGAGATTTAATCTCAAAATTAAAATGATATATATATATAAATATGTATTATTCTGTTTACACAGATTTGTCAAAAGAACTGCAGATTCATGGCTAGTGCTTTCCAGTCCAGTTACATAGCTAATTACTCTAGGGCAGACTGTATGTAACAATTCTACTCTAAATTCTACTGTAGTGGACCAAACATGGTCTTTACTAGTCACATACTGTTGCCTAAGTAGAAGACATAAGTAGCTGTCACGGTCTCCTATCCTGTTGTCTCCTGCCATGCCCTATGACCAGAAAGATGGAGGTCTAGTGCTGAGCCAGGAGTGTTTGATGCTATGACCCTTCCTCAGGTCCCAACTCCTCCTGAATGTCTCAGAGGCTGGAACTCTTCAGTCCACAAGATCATCTGATAGTCGTGAAGGCTGATGAATATTTAGCTGTAGACTCTTCCTGCAATGGAAAGACTGGGAGACCTGACCAGCCTCCCTCAGAGGGTGTGGAAGGGAGGCAGCAGGGTGAATACCTTCATGGATGCTTCTGGAGTTCTGTCACTACAAAGGTCATGGGTCTAGTCACTCTCACACTCTTTTAGTTCAAGCTCTGAATGATTTGCTCATCCTGCCAGACCTCCTCCAGGAAGCTTTCCCACGGCAGGTTTGGTCTCATCTCAGATGACATGAAACTAGAGAGGTTGGGAAAACAGCTGGAAAAGACTAAGTTTCCTTTTCTAGCAAGAGAATGAAGAAAAAGGCTCAATGACCTTTCCTTCTGACATTTCTTAGCCACAAACAAGAGATCATATCTATGAAACCCCTCACAGAAGTGATACTTACCAGCAGCTCCTAGGCTTTCATGCTCATTTTATTCTAGATCATTTATTCTTGTTCAGATGCTCTGCCAACAAAATCAGTAGATGACACCAAACCGATGCTTACATATGACCTTGATTAAACTCAGGTCACAAAACAAAACAAAATGACAGGGAAGTGGGAAGGAGACGATTAGGACATTGACAAAGATTAGAGGGAATGGTGGGGCTAAGTGTAATCAAAACACATTTATACACATGTGTCAATTAAAAGCCAGTTTTCAAAAATTATAAAACATTCAACCATAATTTGAATCTAAGTCATCATTACAGTCAGTGGAGCCAGCGTTAGATTGAGTATCTTCTGCCATAAAATGTGATCAAGCTAAGAGAGATCTCAGTGATTTAGAGACAGATTTTCATCCTCATTGGGGGACATGCAGACCAAACTTCAAACCACTTATTCATTAATTCACTCATTTTGGGGGCAGCTGTGTGATATTGGTCCAGATACTTGAACTGCTATGAAAACAAAGTCCTCATACCAGTGACTCTATTGGAAAGACATCTGGTTTCCTTCAAAAGCAGGAGGGTTAAACAGAAGGAGTTCTGTGTTCAATTTTATTTCATTCTAAGGCATTGTATAGATAATGGAACAGAGTCACTTAACTTGGTAAAAACATCATAAGTAAAATTTGTATCATAAGTAAAATTTGAGAAGCAAATACCATTGCTTTGATGGGCATAAAGGCTACTCTAATACCTGCATGCTTACATTCCAGGATAACAGCTGAAAAGACAAAGGATAAATAAGGAGCCTAATAGCACAAGGCTCAAGAGTAACTATCCCTGTTTCCTTTCCACTCTCATTTGCCCAGAAACTGAGCCTCTGAAAACAAGCACATTCACCAAGTGATTGGAAAGAGTTCCAGTTCTCCACTTGGCCATAGCCTCTGATCATCTGAAGCACATGACCACAGAGAACCTTTTTACTGTTAGAATAACATTATTACGGGATACATCTTATAATAATGCTTTGTCGACTCATTGTGAGATATAGTTTGACATTGCAATGGTTGTCACATTCTTCTATATTTCAATACACTGGTTCAGGACTAAACACATCTATACTTCAATGCAATGGGAAAATTCTGTGGAACATAAAAGGTGACATTTGTCACTCCCTCCAAGCATTTTATGTCAGGTCAGATGTTTACAACTATCACCCTAGCAACTTTATTATACAAGCACTCAGAAATTACTATTCATCTTTAGGGTCACCTCTCTTAGGCATGTCAGCAAATTTAAATAACTCTCTTCTGATTCTCTTAGAATTAGCCTTACTTGTTTTCAGGCAGTGATAGCAAACACTTTTAATCCCAGAACTATAAAGGCGAATCTCTGTGAGTTCAAGGCCAGCCTGTTCTTCAGAATGAATGCCAGGACAACCAGAGCTGCAACACAGAGAAAAAAACAACAAAAACAATTATCCTTATAGTCATATGATGTATATAACTATCAAAATGACAGTTAAATAGATTAATCTCTAAATACATAATGATATTCTAAAGATTTCTTATTCTGTATATCCCTAATATCTGTGATCTATGTCTCCATATATGGATAGTTCTATCCCCGCACATTGCTACTTTAGCATAGCTATGAGAAAAAACAGGAAGGTTTCAAATCTGAAGTACATGACCCCTGATCTGCTTCTGAGACCTTGAAATTCCCCTCAGCTCCTCCAAGTCCCATTGTTCTCAACACATGATTATCTCTCCCACCTGCTGTTCTCTTTGATAGATTTGGGATTGATCCCTGCTTTCAACTGCTCAAGTCAGGTTTTCTTGCCTTGAACAGAAACAGACCCTATACATTGTTCATCTTGTTCAACATGGCAAAAAAAATAGCAGGTAACAACAGCTGGATTTCCCAGTCACTCAGAGTCACTACAAAGCTGTTAGGAACTAATAATATCCCAGATCTTTGACCTTAGCACCAAGATTGGATTATAGCATCCTTAGCTGGATCATAATTATTTTTCTACTTACCTTTCATCCATATACTGGACCTAAAGATGGGATAATATCTTTGTTCCTGAGTCTCACATATCCAACTCAGAGCATACCACTAACTCAATATGAATTGTTTGAAAAGTTGAATTATTTTAATTAGTAAAAGCCACCTTGGGACCTTGGGACCTCCTGTCCTTGCTGGAAAGGAGATAAGGAAGAAGAGAGAATGACTGGGAAGGGCAGGAGTGGGAAGGAAGTTTGAACAAGGGGACACACAGATAAAAAAAATGAAACTTTATTCATAATAAAAAAAAGAAAAAATCAAGAAGAGCTACAGAAAGACTACAGAGCAGATATATTAATAGTTTGTGTTTTTTTTTTTAAGTCTCTTTTTTCTCCAAGGTACCCGCCATAAGAACTCTAGGGGCTAATTAAGAAAGCTGCCCAAATGATGCTTGCTATCCCCATTTCATCCTAGCCCTAGCTACTTCCCACCTACAAGATAACAAAGGAAAAAGCTCATAAATATAGTCTTCATTGTAATTAAGATCCTTTGACTTGGTATTCCTTTTTCCTGTCTTCCCCAAAACCATTCCTAATCTGTGGATTCAAAGCCACATCTCTGATAAAACAGAAGAAAGGCTTCAATTTTCAAACAAATGCCATCACATGCCATCGTTTTCACTTTTACCTCATGCAGTGTCTAAACTTTCTCTAAGGTGTCCTGAAGTAAAACCAGGACAAAACAAGGCTACCACTAGTGTCTGTCAAAGTACCTACCCCAAAATCCTGCCTGGTTCCCAACTACACTCGCTTCTTTACCTCTAGGAGATGCCACATCTTCAGTTCTGCAGATTGTTTCAGCCTGAGCAACTACAGGATTTCCCTGTCCTGCTGGACAAAGCACCAGAGCATTGGCTCCTGTCACTTCTGCAAAGGTCAGGATCCTGTACACCACAGAAGAAGGCTTGGACAACCCAGTAAAGCAAATGAATGATGCCTTTCCTGATCCATCATCTCTAGACCCTCTGGACTGAGAAACTACACAGGGCAATAGTGATATTTGTAGAACTGGGTAAGTCCTTCAAAGCATTAGTTTAACCTAAAACATTGTGCACCTATGGTACATTTTAATATTTTTGTGTGGTCAAGTCACATGCACCAGAAAATAGCTGGTCTCTGGCTCTCATCATGGCCTGATTTTAATAACATTATCTTGGATATAATTTTTATAATGTCTGTCACTCAGAAAGACCTTGTTGTTTTTCCAAGGACCCTCTTCTTGTGGTGGTTACTCCTGATTACCTCTGTCAAATGACATTGCATTCTTTCAGCTGTCCTGTTACTTTCTTTCTCAACTGCTCTGCAGAGGCTAACCCTACAATGCATGAGCCTGCGTCAAGTTGAGATCTCTTAGGGATAATACCTTCCTGAAAGTATAACCCCCAAAGAACTGAGAATTACCAGTGACATGCCTACCCAGAGGAACTGCAATAGACCTTCTGTGCCCCTAATGTGTCAGCTCCTCTCCTCATACTTGGGAAAAATCGTAAGTCTTTTAAAAACTATAAAATGACAGATTTTTAATGACAAATTAAAAGGAGATATAGTCGGTTAAGTCAAAGGAATTTGGTAAAGTCATGTGCCTTCCAGGGGGTCCCTTTTTCCTTGCTCCCTATGAACTATAGGTGAGTAGCACACAGAATTATTTTCTTCCACATCTAAGTTCCTCTTCTCTACTTTTAAATTTCTCAGATGCTCCTATCCATTGAAGACTTCTCTAGCCTCCAAGAGTTCACCATGTGTCTGCCAAACACCTGCATTAGGCCCCGTTTCTATTTCTTACATGTGTTCATTGGGAAACTGATGTCTTTTCATGAACTGCTTCTTGCTTGTCCTTTGTGGCTCAGAATCATAGAACTTATTTTTCTGAATTGATACTACATTAAGTGGACACTCTATGAAATGATTCCTGTGTGTGAAAAACTCCCGAGAGTCTTTTAAATGCCCTAGGTTCTAGACAGTATAATAGGAAGTGAACACTTTTATTTTACCCTTCCTTGCCCTGTGCCATGTTGACTGAAGCATAGGATCTGAGGAAATGTCACAAAAGGAAATAAAAATCTATATAAAAGACCCTTATGGCATATATGTGCAGATTGGCATTAAAGATAGGTGACTCTCCAGCTGTCTCTTCCTTTGGGATGCAACTGTTATGAGAACACAAGAAACAAAATTAAGGAACTGAATTGCAAAGAAAAGTGATAATTCTTGTATTGTCAACTCATCTTAGATTGTTGGAAAGAATATTAAAAATATACTACAAATACCTGAACATGAGATCCTATACTGTTCCTTCTTGTAGTACCAATGAGAATAACTAAGCCATAAAACCCTGCCAAGATTCATCCAGCTAGGCATGTCTCTGTATTTCCTTGATGTGTTGAAACCAAATAGAGCAAATGCTCCTCAGAGTGACACTTTTGATGTTGGGGCCTTTGTTCTGGGTGGGAGGGTGATCAGCTATAAGCTCTCAGTCATCACAGGATGGATGTTCTGTAGATCATCTGACACCTGATCTCATAAAACATAAAAGGAAGTGAGAGACAAGACAGCTCACCAAAGTAGAGGTGAGACTAATGATCTCCATCTTCAGGTATCTCAGGAATCTTCCAGATAGGCAATTAGGGAGAGAGCTAGAGGAAAGCCTTTCAGGCAACACTGTGTTGCATAAAGAGAGGTGAGAATGTTCACTGAACACTGGGGAGTATATTTTGAGTCTTTGAAATGTGCTCAAAAGTGTGGTATATGCCCTTGCTCCTGTATGTAAGTCCTCATTCATGCTTTATAAGTAAACCCACTCAACCCATTGCTTCACTTCACTGGAATCATGCTTTGCTTTATTGTTTGGAACTTACAAAGAAAGAGTAGATGCTTTTTACATCTCTCCAGAGAAGGAATTCTCAAAACTGTAGTGGGAAGTTTCATGGCTGGCTTAGCCTGGAGATCTGGACCCACAGTCCCAAATAAACACATAAAGTCCTATATTAATTACATGCTATTTGATCTATGGTTCAGGCTTATTACTTGCTAACTCTTATATTTTAAGTTAACCCATGTTTCTTATTCATGTTTAGTCACATGGATTGGTACCTTTTCTCAATGCAGCATTCTCATCTAGCTTCCTCAGCATCTTGCTATAGTCTCTCTTCTGCTCTTCTATTTCCCAGAGTTCTCTAGTCTGGTTGTCATGCCTCTACTTTCTGTCCTGCTAATTGACCAATCAGTTTAATTAAAACAATATTTACAGTGACAAATATTGACAGATTACAAGAACATAGTTCCACAGCACAAAACACTGTCTAATCCATTGTAGTGAATTAAACATTTTTTTTTCTGTTAAAAACAATCTTATACATATTGGAAGTTATCCAGATAGTTTCATTAATTGTGATTCATACAATATAAACATAACATCAACCTAGTCATTAGCAGCACATTGAAAAGTCATTACCACTCATCAGTCATTTTCAGTAGTCCCTGCTTCAAGGTCATTTTAACACTCAATACAAACTATTCCTCAGAAAGACAAATATGGACAAATTTCCTAACCACATCACAATGGGATGATATATAATAGCCTTCATGATTTTTCCTCTCATACATATCCTACCTGAACTTTAGTTTTATCTGCCACAGGGCCTTGAATCTATTCTGTGTCCATTAGCTACTGCATCCCATTCCCAAGACAGAGTGTTGGGAGACTCAGCATCCTTAAGAATCAGGTTAATCACATCTAATCAAATCATCCATAAATATTTTTGGAGACATTTGCGTCACATAAAAAACTTCAACAGTACCATATATATGTTTACTCCACCACCACTACAGTTAAATTTGAAATAGTCAAGGGTAGATCCATTCTATTCTATATATCTCTACACTCACACCACCCAACGAAAATGTAAGAGATGCACAGGTTAAAGCATTAGCTGGTAAATGAGAGAAGAAATCTGGTCCCTGGTACACTATAGAAGCTATGGCAGAGATTGCTAAATTGTTTCTTGTCATTGAAACACAAGGAAGATGCTGGGAGTGATGGATCTGTCAATTCCCCTAGTTGTGAAAGCAGCAACATACTTGGGCTCTGCATCACAAGCCTGCCAAGGATAAAAGGGATGCTGCCCTGGATGATCCAACCACAGCCTCTTCAGCTCAACCTTCTCCTCCTTTGCTGTGTCTGGTGAGTACCTGACTTCGGACAGGGCCTCACCTAGGGGTGTGCAGAAGAGACAAGGTAGACTTGACTGGAGAGAAAGAAGCAGAGGTGCCTAAAGAGAAGGCAGTCAGAAGAAGAGCTGCCAGGGGTGAGGGACACTGAAAAAATTCAGACAGTAGCCTCTGTGGGTATATATCAGAGCCTGTGACACCCCAGAGTCCTGGCTCAGCATTCTTTCCACTACACTGAGAGATCCACATCTGCCCAGAGAACTCTGCAAGAGCCATTCTTCCATTACTTCTGTTTGCTTCAGCTGACCAGAGAGCTAGTTACAGCATTCCTTCCTATAAGCAGAGCAAAGAGGAAGACAATGAATGTCCTGAAGGCCATGAAGACCAGTCACCCTTTGCCTTCATGGAGTTCATAGCTCAGGGGACAGCAGGTCTAGGAGTTCCCCGGGGGAGACATTGACCTAAAGACATTTTCTTTGCTTACCTAGGCTGACTGACTCCTGACAAGATGTCCTGCCAGCAGAACCAGAAGCAATGCCAGCCTCCTCCCAAGTGCCCCTCCCCCAAGTGCACCCCAAAGAGCACAGCACAGTGTCTGCCTGCAGCCTCATCCTGCTGTGCCACAAGCTCTGGGGGCTGCAGTGTCCCCAGCTCTGAGGGAGGCTGTATCCTGAGCCACCACAGGCGCAGGTCCCACAGATGCAGGCACAGAAGCTCCTCTAGTTCCTGTGACCGTGGCAGTGGCCAGCAGTCAGGGGGCTCAGGCTGTGGACACAGCTCTAGGGGCTGCTGCTGACCTGGACAGTGCAGTTGAGAAAAGAAACATCAGAATTGAATCTAAGAACCTTTCGATATGCTGTCCCCTTTCCCAGTTTCCCTGTTCCTGGGCTATTCAGATCTTTCCTGGCTTTTGCTGTTCACTGCATGCCAACAGAGCAAGCACCCCATCTTGAGAACTTGTGATAACTTCCTTATTATCTTGTACTTGACCCTGTGGAAAATAAAGAACTTCTTTCTCGACATCACTGTATCTCTTGTCTAGCTCTGCGTATTCTCCTCTCCTCTGCTCACTAGTCAGTAAGCATGTGTAAGAGATAATGCCTCCAGAGAGGAACAGCATGGCGGGGTGGACTGTTGCATCAGGAAGAGGAAAGACCACTATCTTTGACTCTGTGTCTTTGTCAAATCCTACTACCATGTAAAATGTGAGGAGAGTGCAATGACGGGTACCTAAATTCTGATAGAAGTAAAGATTTTCTTAAGCAGCTGAATTCTACTTGGCTTGTTTCACATCAGCCCTCTAGTATGCAGGTATTTAGCTTCCTGCTTATATAATAAGAAATCATATAGGTTTAATAATCAGAGACACAAACCACACGACTGAGCAAACCTTAAGATATAGTTATGCTAGATATATTGATGGTCACTGTAGACAAAATTTTCTGTCCCACCAGCTAGTGCCCAAATAACCATACACAAACATATTATTTACTACAAATGCTTGACCAATCACTTAGGCTTGTTACTAATTAGCTCTTACAACCCATATTTCTTATCTACCAAGTGGCCCGGTACCTCAGCACGGCGTGCTCTTCTTGCTTCTCCCCTCAGCTCCTGTCAACTCCACCCTTCTTCTCTCCCTGTCAACAAGTCCCACCTACCTTCTTCCTGCCTAATTATTGACCATTTAACTCTTTATTAAGCCAATGAGTGCAACATACCTTCACAGTGTATACTCAATGGATTGGATGAGGCTGTAGTAACCCCACTGTCAGCCAAAGCCAGGAATCCCTCTGACCATGTCAGCCATGCCCAAGGACTCAATGATATTATCAGAAGAAGTGTGATACTGTAGAGCACCTTAGAAATGTTTATCTCATTCTTTATAATAACACCAAGGAGAGTTTCATGAATAATATGGGAACTATGTCCAAGAAGCAAAGTTGAAATAATGTCATTATGTATAGTCAACCACAATTCATATTCACAGTAGTCATTAGGTAATCTACTTTTCACAAATTATTCATATTACTATAGAGGTCCCAAGACTCTTAAAATGGATTCTACCACTGTCTAGATAGTCACACCAAGTTTGTTACATGTTTTAATTTTCCAAAGTTGTCATCTTAACACATATAGAGTCTCAGTGTTTCATGATTGACTTTACCATAAACATCTCTGTAGTATTTTGTTCTCTTGAAATCTCTTCACTTCTGTCTCCTTCCTTCAGTTCTCCCTGACTTTACAGAGCCAAAATGTAACACCACATTGTGGTAAGTTTTAGAGTTAACATGTGTCTGTTTTGCTCTCTCTCTCTCTCTCTCTCTCTCTCTCTCTCTCTCTCTCTCTTCTTTCTCTCTGTCTCTCTGTCTGTCTGTCTCTCTTTTTTTCTCTGTCTCTCTCTCTGTCCCTCTGTGTGTGTGCTTGTATATACATTACATACAAACAAAGTTGCATTGCATGCTATAGTTTATTCCATAAAACATTATAGAATCAAAACAGAACAGATATATCAAGGCATCCTAGGAATAGTTGAGCCTCCCACATCTACCCTGATTATATTTCTACTTTTCCTACAATCCATGATTCATGGTGCTATCTGACTTCCCAGGTGGCCACACTGTGTCCTCACTTTTCTCTTCCTCATTGACACTTGTAACCTTTAAGACCCCATTAGCTGTACTTGGGTGTTCAGATTCCACCAGTTGCTCTTGTACAGAGATGGGGCCAACACCTCTGTTTCTGACAAGTATTGTTGACCAAGAAAGAGATTTTACCCAGTCCACTGAAGGGCCATTGTAGAAAGAAATCCACCATCTGTTCTGTTAAATTGTAAACTCATTTTAAGAAGGGCCATTGTAAAAAAGAAACTCACCATCTATGCTGTTAAATTGTAAACTAATTGTAAGCTTACTGGAAGAATGCTGTGCTTTGCTCTCACGCCCCACACCAGGAATTCAGCTCGCTGTGTTTGAGGAAGCACCAGATGGGCTCTCAGATAGCGCCGGAACTTGTTTACCCACCCAAATTCCGAAAAAGAAGACAAAGCATACCCGGCCCAACCAGATGGCTGAGCCGTGATAACTCCATTTCCCCCTCCCCCCATAGAACTTCCCTTAAAAGCTCTGTAAGCCTTAGGCTCGGGGTCGCTAGCTTCCCCTTTTGCTGGTGACCCACGGGCCCGTGTTCATTAAAGCTTCTTTTTGCTACCCGGTATCGGAGTGAAGCTCTCTGTTTTGGGGCGCCGACTTTAACACCACCATCCCAACAATAGGAAGTGACACGATTGGGATCCATTATCCTTTAGGCTACTGTCACCCAAAGGCTCCGACCAAAGCCACAAAGACTTCTCCTTCTTACTTGGGTCCTAGCTACTTGGATGCTGTTCGGCCTGGCTCCCCTTCCCCCTCTCAGTCACTCAAGAAAAGGATTTGGATTTTGTTCACTTGTGAGTCCTCTTCTCTCAGAAAAGCCAGTGTTATACAAGGCAAGATCAGTGACTATAGGGTGAGTGAGTGCATAAGTGAACTAAGGAAACAGAGAATGACACACCTCGTCTGCAGCACACACCGGAAAAGAGTTTCTAAAACTCTTCTAAAGAGCACCTGTCCAGGAAGAAGCAGGGAACTTGGAGCTGGAAAGAAGGAAATAAAAAGCTTCCCCCTCATCAAAAATCTTCACCTCTCCCTGCTCTCTCCCCCCACTCACCACCTGGCAATGAGCTTAGGGCCCAAGAGAGAACTGATTTAAATCCACGGAAACCAAGTCAGGGATATGCCGGATATGCCCCCTCAGCCCATGGGTCTCTTAGCACTCCAAAGTCACCCATCTTTGCCTGGTTACTGAATTCAGTCAGCCTCGGCCTCTGTAACCAATTCCTGGCTCAGCGCCACCTAGCGTCCACCTGAGGCCAGTGTTTCTCAGTCCTTTTCTGGAAATGGCTCTCCAGCTGACCTGGCCATCCAGAAGGGAGCGTTAACATCTGGGAGTAAAAATTAGTAATATTTTTTTGCTCTTTTTTTTTTTAAAGAAATGAACATACCAAGTGACTAAAGTATTTATAACAATTTATAACAGATGTTTAACAATACTATCATGACTAGCACAGCATAAGTGACACATAATTACTTAACAAGGACCCAAAACTGGTAACACATTAAGGCACACAAAGTATTTCTCAATTTTTATAAATTTGATAAAAGATAAAGACAATACACGAATGACAATAAATTGTATTAAATATAAATACAGGCTTGACTTCTTTAATAAAACCAACAGTTTTCACCTATATTTATCTCTTTTAGTAATGTAAGCTTCAGGATACTAAAAATATGGGCTAGCAGGGTGGCGTACTCCTGACTGTGGAGGAAGGCTCCAAAGCCTTCACAAGTCATTCCGTTTGATATACTGGTAACTACTGGGGAAAAAAAATCAGTGAAGTTTTATTTTAAAATGTATGTGTCGGGGCTGGAGAGGTGGCTCAGAGGTTAAGAGCACTGACTGTTCTTCCGGAGGTTCTGAGTTCAATTCCCAGCAACCACATGGTGGCTCACAACCATCTACAATGATATCTGGTATCCTCTTCTGTATACTGTATACATAATAAATAAATCTAAAAAAAAAAATGTATGTGTCATTCTTTAGACGTGCATACATAAAATAGCTCAGAAAAAAGTAAGCGGGCAGGGGAGAGAGAGTGAGGGAAGAGAGAAGGTAGGAAGGGAAGAGGGAGAAGAGCGGAGAGGCGGGGAGACGGTGAGAAGAAAAGAAAAAGAAGGTGTGGTGAGAGCAGAGGGAAGGAAGAGAAGGGGAAAGGGAGGAAAAAACAAGGAAGAGAAACTGAGGAGAAAAGGGGAATGAAGGGTGGGGAGTGGGGAGAAGAAGAGGGTCCCAGGAGGAGGAGACAACTTTTAGGTTGTCTTGGGACTCGGACCAAAGCAGGAAGGTGACGTTGGAAGTACCTGTAGGCATTAGAAGAATGTCACTGGCATTACAATAGCAAGTCCAGCACCTCTTCTGGGCAAGCCAAAAGACCTAAGGGAACTCCAAGGACCTCTTTGGGGAGAAACTTCCCTGGTGGTCAGTAATGCTCTAGGAACCAAGCAGCCTAGCATGTGCACTTAGCCTGTTAGGAAGTTTTATTAAGGGAGTTGTGGTCTCTGTTTTCTGCCTTATTGTCAGTACCACTTTAAATTAAAAGTTAGAAAGAAAAGACTATGAGCCTGTTCACATTTTAAATTTGCAGAACATTTCACCAGTTTTTGCTCTTAAAGGGTCCTAAATGACAACCAAGAAACTACAGTTGACCTATGATTTTCACCCATTTCAGAACCTCTTTCCTCAATTGTCCCCACACCTGCCTCAGTAATTGATTCAACATCTTTGTGTTCCTCAACACTTCATCATAGCAGTGGTAGCAGGAAGTGACACCATGCACCTGTGTAGTCGTAGTTGAACATTTTTGTCTGTACACGCATCAGTATGTGGAGTCCAAAAATAACTCTCATGGTTATTTTGCATATCTTAGAGTGGGAGGACTCTGCAATGAAGCAAGAAGTCGTCTGAAATTGGGCTTCTATCTAGCACTGTGAGCTAATAGCCCCTCCCTCTGACATCCCTGGAGCAGTCTGTGGAGGGCAGTGTGAGACAGAAAAGCTGGGCTCAAACAGGGCGGTCCTACATCCCTGCTCTTCTGCCTAAATAAAAGGGTTGGAGATAAGGATAAAGGATAATGACAAAGAAAATATGAACTACACCTCAATAAAAAATAATTAACTACAGAACAGAAGGGAGTCAAGAAAAGAAATTGGACCTGAGTGCACCTTTTCTGTTGGTTCATGTAAATGGTATCAACAAAATGCATCAACAAAAATAAAAAAGCTAAACTCTCTAAATGCTAAAATCAAACTAAAACAGCTGGAGCTGTCTGGTGCTATATCAAGCTGATATGGAAGAAAAAATAACTTTCCCATGCAACTTTCAAATATTGTACTATGCATTTTTATTTAAAGAACCAAGTAAGTTTCAGAGAAAATTACACAAAGTATTACATAATATTTTAATAATAATAATATCATTGTCACTCAGAAAATAATACAGCTTTACTACAGAATAAATAAAAATACAATTTTTTCACTACAATAGGTTATTAGGAGAAAGTTAAGTAAATGTTATAAAACACTAAATTTGAATTCAAAATATTATCAACTGGTAATTTCCTCCTTAAAATATATTTCTAGCTGCTTACTAAAAAGATCTAGCAATACTTCTTAAAAATAGTAGCATCTGGACACATTGAGGTCTCTAAATGCTATTTCCCACTAAAAGAAAGGATTCTTGAAGAAATATTTTCTAGCTCTGATGCAAGCAACATTCAAGATGAAGTACCATGTTGTGTCAGGAAGCAGGGACATTGTGGAAGGCTACTGAGGCTGTGTTAAAAGTACACGGGAGGCCATTGTAAAGGATTCTCCCCGTATGAGAAATATGACAAATATCCCACACCTGATCAGTGAACATCAAAACAGAGACCCAGAAATCATGATGATTTAAGAGTTATCTTTAGAAATTGTGAAGTTGTCAACAAGTTGCCCCCCAAAATTGGTGACTAGAAGATTTAATTATAAACTATATATAATTTATATATATTTAAATAAATTTTATGTATAAATTATTTATTATTTATAAAGATTAATAGATGTAACTATGTTGTCTATATTTTATATTTTAATCTATGAAATAGTTGAAGAGAAAGTTCTTTAACAATTTCAGGTAATAAATTATAAATGAGTGATAGAAAAGTTCCATGTATTAATCCATAAAGAAATAATATCTCAGGAATAATAACTGAAAAGTATTTATACTATTAAGGGAAAGATTTATGGGCAGCTTTAAGATGGATAAATTATGGTACTCACAACATCCAAATCTATAGGTTGATCTCAGTCAGCAACACTCAAGTGGGACATCCAGACAGTGTGAGTCTTTTGTATGATTTAGCAAGCACATAACACTGTATTCATGCTTGCCAAAAATATTGAACCTGAATTTAATTTAAGTTTCTATATACAATTCTCAGTTCCCTAGAATTACTGGGAAATATCAGGGCATCTCAAAAAGAAAAAAAATGGCACCAAAGAGAAGTAATTGGTTTAAGACAAAGTGTGAGTAACTCTTGTCAACTAAACTACTTCTTTGCAAAGTAAATGATGGGGGAAGAAAAATATCTGAAGACCCTTCACAGCAACCAAACATGTCATTAAATTTGCATCAAGATTTAAACAAGCCAACTCTTAAGCCACACTTAAGATTGTTGTAAAAATGTGAGCACAAATTATGTCGTGTTACTGAAGTAAGTTTGTTCTGTCAGGAAATGTCCTGACAATGAGCAACTTACTCAAAATGTCATATGCTAGAGTCATGAACTTCAGTATTTGAGGAGGGAAAAGATGTTCTTCTGGATTTTGTTTTAAGTAGTCAAGGTGGAAATCATTGAGGGTAGAAGAAATAAGTGTAAACTAATTAATGGATCATTGTTCTATTTTTTGAGATTTGAAGATTTCCACTCAATTAATCAATTAGCTAATCAATTAGAACTTATCACTACATTAGGTTAGCCTGTGAAAGGTTTCCATAAATTGACAGAATGTGTACATAGGAGACAATATTGCAGGCAGGGAGCAGATGGTCCAGAGGTGGTTTAGAGCACAGCAGGAGGGGCTAAAACATGGACACGAGGATGAGGCTAGGGCCCAGCACTGGCCAGTATGCCAAGCAGTCAACCCTCCCACATAGTGTGAGTTTGCATAATACCCAGTGCAATGTTCCACCTCTGCAAGTTCATCTGAGGTTTATTCCACGGTTCTATGACACACATACCACCATTGCCTGAATTAAAGGCTGGACCCCATCACTCTTTATCTCATTACTTGAGGATTTTTTGTTTGTTTGTTTGTTTGGGGTTTGTGTGTGTGTGTGTGTGTGTGTGTGTGTGTGTGTTTATCTTATTTTCAGTCTAATTATATTTATTTTCTGTCTCTATCCTTAGCAGAAGTCACCAGGAAATTTGTGCCTTGTTCTGACTTCTCAGTCCTTCCATAGTGGTGAGCAGAGTTAACATACTTTATAAATATTTGTTCAATGAATAAACTATGTGCTTTACACTGTACCTAATTATAGTAAAGATCTGGAGGTCAGATAATGCCCAATAATGAGAAGGTGGCCAAATAAACAGTAGACAGTCATGAAATATAAAACTATGTAGGCATGCAAAGCACGCTATGTGAGTTTCCTACAACTAACAGATAGTTTTATACTGCTGAGTGAAAATCAAGGGAATGAGGGAAACTGCATCACAGCCTGGATTAAACAAAAAGAGTCAGAATAAACATACAGAAAAAACACAAACAGGCAGGTGAAAAGCAGCATTGCAGCCTGAATAGGCTTATTTAACAAAGTGTAAAGAATGGTATGGAGAAACACATAGTCATAAAATGGTTATGCTGATATACGGTATCAAATGCTTATTTATATTGCTCTTGTCTTCAATGAATAAAATCATTCATAAAAATGGAAAACTTACGTCAGTATCAAAATCACATATATTTTGATAGAATTGTTGTTTCAAAATGAAATGAACCATCAGGTGGGATGAAGCTAATACCCCATCTCTGATGCATTCAGTGTTTACCAGGTTATGGCAGAGGGACTGAAACTGAGCAGATTACAGGGCTTGTAATAACTCCACCAAAGGCTAAAGGTATAGGAAATTTGGGACTACAAATTCCTGAAAGCTTTGCAAAATATATTTTGAACTAAAGAAGTAATATTTTCATCACTTCTGCTCTCCTATTACTTGTAACTTAATTATGGAATGGATATAATGCCAAAAATGAGTCCTGGTATTTTTCCTATGTTTCTGGACTGGGTGGAGTAGAGGGCTAATGTGCGAATTTGTTTTTGAAATGTGCCACACCTTGATATAATTTTCCAATGAGTATAAAGTACAAAACAAGAATTAAATTGCATAGTCTCTGTTGTCAACAGTCAATCAGCTGCTCTGTTGAGTAACTTCCATGTACAAAGCCTAGTGCCGGGGGCTGGAGAGATGGCTCAGTGGTTGAGAGCACCGTCTGCTCTTCCAGAGGACCTGGGTTCGATTCCCAGCACCCACATGGCAGCTAACAACTGTCTGTAGTTCCAGTTCCAGGCAAACACCAAGGCAAATAAATAAATAATAAATAAAGTTTAAAAAAAAAAAAAGCCTAGTGCCTAGATAGTAAAGAAACATCAAAGTGAATAGGACAAACCACTGTCCTCAGGAAGCTTGCTGGCTGTTAATGGCATAGGAGATGTGGTATGTAGCAAAGCAGGAGGGTCCAGAGGCTTCCCAAGGACATTAGCTTTCTTTTGACACTAATATCAGTATCATTGCTCCCCCACAATGGTCTCCAGAGCATTTAAATCTCCAAGCTGACAGAACTCCTTCACTCTTCATTTCCCTTAGCACTGAAAACAGTTTAGGTCTTCCAAACAGACACTAGTAGTTTTGACAGAACTGCTTACTAAAAAGATTTTACAGTTTTAGTCATCTCAAATGTTAGGAAAAAGGGGTGTCTAGAACGCACTTTAAAGAATGTCTAAGATTTCAAGAAAGTAATTGTGGCAGAAAGGAGAAATGAAAACCATAGCTATCTGGAAGTAGAGGGTATTTTCTAGAAGTTTGGGATTCAAAATTGAAAAGATCAGGTTATAAATTTGAAACTAATAAAGTGGACATCATCACTGAGTAAAAGACGGATTAACAGGCCAGTGAGATGGCTTAACCAGTAAACGTGCCTATTGCCGAAACTGGTGACCTCAGCTCTGCTGCTGGATAAACAAATGCAATTTTAAAAAGTATCATTTGCCACTGAGCTATTGATTTACATTTATATCTATAACTGATTTTACCTTTTCCACAATAGCAGAAGACACAAATTTTAGCAGATTCCCTGGCCACTGGTTTAGGTGAGTGTGGCCACATGACTTACTGGGCAATGCAGACATACCTCTAAGATGTTTTTTAAAGGATTGACTCATTCTCATAGTCCCTTTCCTCTTGATCTCTTTCTTTTGTTGATTTCTTTTGATAGGAAATACACGAGGTGAAAGAACTAGTATCCTAGATATAAGGTGATCTGTATACGGCATCTTTTACTCCGTTGATTGCTAGGACTGGTTAAGTTGCTCTGGCTTGCTAGTCAGGTGTCTCCTTGTTGCCTCATTGACCACAAACTTTATTTAGGATTTTTTTAAGATAGTGGCTTTCCTCAAAAGAGGAGAACTGACCTTTGGTTAATGTTATGATTATACATGTTATGTTATATAGTCCCAGCTACAACTACTAAATAGGATGTCAAGAACAAATGTCACTGTTTAGGAACCAGTATGAAAAGGTAGAGGAACCAGTGCCAGATTTCTGCATAATCTTATACAGTAAGTTACTTTTATACATTCAAATTGTAATATTATTATTTCATGTCTTCTATTTGTAGCCAAAGCTAATCTTTCTCTATAACACTCATTCCTTTTTATCAAGTACAATTTAATGTAATTTTTCTTAGGACTGTTTGGTCCTTTTTAATCTCTCTATATTTGATTATTAAATTCTTTTTCAATTTATTTAAGGCATTTTAATCATACTTTTACAAAGCTCTTTGTATTTTTAGAATATATATGGGTTCAGCAAAATAGAGAAGGAAACAGAAGAATGCCCCACATACTCTCTGCTCCAACATATATGTGTATATATATATATATATGTATATATATATATTTCTCCATTATTGATACCTCATAGTAGTGCATTTGTTACACTTAATAAATTTTAGTGACATGTAATTATCATTTAAAACTATTACATGCATAATAAGAATGTCTTATAATATTTATCTGATAGGTCTTTCATAAAAAAATTTTGTAGTAGTTTCATTCTGCTGTTTATTAGCATTAATTCTCTTAGAAGTTGAATTTACAGTCAAAAGTTACAAATATATACTATAAACATACTTTAAAATACATTCCACACAGATGCATCCCAGTGGAACTTCATTTGTCTATGGGTCTTGCGTGGAAAAGTAATCTCTCTAGATTAAAAATGGATTTGTTCTATGGATACTGAAAGCAATCTGTCACCTGTCTGAGACCTATTTCGTGTTAATTACATCACTTGGGCTAGTCTCAGACCCATGTGTAGTGTGCTGTAGAATGAATAACATCCATATCTAATATGTAGTTTCTACTTATCATTTTTAAGAGATAATTATCTTCCCTCTACATAAGCCCAAGCCAAGGCAGACAGTTTGGGTCTGTGTGTGTGTGTGTGTGTGTGTGTGTGTGTGTGTGTCTTGTGGCATTCTTTTTCTAAGCAATCTTTTAAAAATTTAATTACACTTATTTATTTACTTATTTATTTTGGGATGTCTCTGTGTGTGTGTGTGTGTGTGTGTGTGTGTGTGTGTGTGTGTGTGCGCGCGCGCGCGCGTGTGTGTGTATACCATAGCAAATATATAGAAGTCAGAGGACAGCTTACTGGAGTTAGTTCTTTCATTTCACCATATGGCTCTAAAGGACTGAATTTAGATCATCTCTCTTAGTAGCAGATATCCTTACGTCTGAGCCATCTTGCCAGCCTTAACAATATACCTACATTGTTTAGTTAGACAGAACTAAAAAACTGAAAGTTATATATGATCTTCCATTAGCATGGGAAATTGGTTAAGATCTCTGGAATACTTATATCCAAGAATATTCAAATCTCTTCATAAAATGGCACAGTATTAACATGCATACCTTCTTAAATACTTAAAGTCATCTCTAGATTGCTTACAATGCTAATGCAGTCCAGTTATTATACTGTATTGCTTAGGTAGTAATGACAAAGAAAATATCTGTACATGTTTAATGTGGATACTTTTATTCATTTTTTTCAATCCTCAATTGGTTGAATAGATGAATAAAGATTCCACAAAGGATAGATTATATGATGAAATTACTTAGCATGTAGAGACTTTTTGAATAGAGAATAGAAAAGTCTTGTGTATCTGATGATAGCTCCAGAAGACACCATTCCCAATGAGTGCTCTCTGCCTCCTGTTTGTGGATCAAGACACAATATAAATACAATGCCACTCAGGCTAGCTCTCAGCTCCTGCTTCAGCACCATGCCCCTGGCTGCCTGCTATCGTGTCCCACATTATAATTGATGGTTACTAACTCTACCTCTGAAACCATAAGCTCTAAATTAAATGTTTTTTAAATAAGTTGCCTCAGTCATGTTGTTTTATCACAGAAATAGAACAGTAACTAAGATGTGGGGAGAGAAAAAAGAAAATGTCAATAAAATAACAAATGCTGACAGTGCAAAGAAGCCAAAGTAAGGGTGATAACTTTGAAGATATTAGGATAAAGCTTTGATAATAGATAGAAGACGAGGAGAGGACACTCAGACATGGACTGCCCCAGAGGGAAGTGCTTTCTTATTTATACTTCACTTGTTAATTTTACCTTATGCAATACAGCATAAAAGACTAGTAATAAAACACTATTCTTAACTTCATCATCTCTATAGATGAATTTTTTCCACTCAAAATTGGCTTAGATTAAGATATATAATCAACACTAACCCTTTTTGCTGTCACATAATAAATGGTTTGCCTAAAACATCTTCTGTCAAATTCTCTGCCCATTGTCTTGGCCATGATGATGATGATGATATGAAATAGGAAGTAAATGTCAGAAAGACAATTACTGGAGAAGAGCAAGCAGCCTTTGCAAACACAACACAAACAGGAAGTAAAGTGTCTAAGATTCTGCAGCAGGGGATAGCAGGTGGCTGGGTGGTGAACTGCTTGCTTCACAATCATGCAATATGAGTTCATATCCCCAGACAGATGCAGCACAAATATGTCACCCCAGCACTGGGATGTAGAGACATGTGAATTCTTGAAGATTTCTGGTCAGTCTGTCTAGAAAAACTGGTGGTCTCAGGTTCAGTGAGAGGTCCAGTCTCAAAGTAAAATGGTAGCAAAAAGATGAGAAAGACATTTCATGTCATGATACATGAATAAATTAATGAATGAGATTATCCATAGGAAAAAAAATATCACAATCTTGGGTATAATGTTCAGACTTAAAGGATAATCTGGGAGAGAGACAGAGGGAGTGTGGGAGGCAGAGAATAGATAGAGTGAACCAATGAATGAGAAAACTAATAGAAGTATAGAGTACAGGATGGAAGGGTAAGCTCCCATCAAAAGTAGACAGTGCCTAATCCTGGGGAATGAGGAAAGGGCATGGGATGTGGAGTTTGAGAGATACTTTGGTGACTGAAATCATATAATATCGCACAATGGTTGGTGGGACAAGAATTATTCAGTGTAATTAAGTATGGTAATGAATATTTAACTGTGGATGGCACTTGGGAATTTGGAGAAAACACACACACAAAAAGATCAATAGTAGCAAGAGATGATGTTGGTGCTCTGTATCCTTAAAGTAAAGGCATCTTTAATATGTTCGAATAGAGCAGAGAGATCATTTTTTTTAAAGATTGTTATCCTGGCCTTATAAGTCAGAGCAGCTGGTTACCTACACACCATCAAGACAGTCAGACTTTCTGTAGAGATACACCCCTAGTTGGACAGTTGATGCAGGTGAGGAGGGAGAAAAATTCATTTTCCTTTGGGGTATAACCTCCGGCTGGTTGTTCCTGCTACAGTGGATGGACCCTACCTATACCCATATGAATTGCACTAACTGGACTCAGTGGGTTTTTGTTTTGTTTCATTTTAATTGTCATGAAGTTGGGTGGGGAGTAAAGGTGAGAGAATGCTGGCTAGCTATGATCAAAATACTTTGTACACATATGGGAAATTCTAACAAATAAATAAACAAATTAAAATACTATATTTCAAAATGCCATCACCACCATGCCTGTAGGATAAAGTTCCACATGCTTTAGGAAACGATATAAAGTTTGCCTCTTTGATTCTCTGACCAGCTCACTTCTCACTTCTCTGACATCCTCGAGGCCCATCCATGAAAAATTGTTTGCTATAAAACACATTTATCTCACTGTCTTCACCTTTGGTGTCTCTTACTTTATCTTAAATATTTTTCTATGTTCTCAGCTTGACCAACACAATCTTCAGCAGTAAGTCCAAACAATGCTTTTTGCCAATACCAGTGTGAATCTTTGTGTACTGCTGATTTCATCTGATGGCTTCAAGCCATTTTCACCCTACATTGTATTGAACTCTCTCACTGAGACATCTTCATCATAAAGGCACCATGGATATGGTGAACAATCAATCAGCTTTTGATGAACGAAAGATTACAGTGATGAGTGAACAGAAAATCATATAGGGGAATGGAACAGAATGTGGAGGTTAATCCCTTCCAGCTTTCTGGTTCATAGAATTACTTCAAACTGATAGGGAAAAAAAAATGGTTCTTGGGGAAAAAAGCAAGAAAAAAAATGTCTTTTAACACTACAAATTCAGTTCACAAATAAGCAGAATTGACACAGATACATCATTGACAATAAATCCAACACAAACTGTCTGTCTGTGTGTGGGTGCTGTGGTGTATGTGTGGTACACACGAGTGTGCAGTTGTGTGCATCCAGGCATGAATGTGGAGGTCAAAGCAGGATGTCATAGGATGTCTTCCCCTGTTGCTTTCCTCTTCCTGCCTTGAGAACCGGAAGACTATCATTTCACCTAGGCTAGCCTGCCAGGAATATCTCATGGGATCTGCCTATTTCTGTTCCCCAGTGCTTCATAGCCATGCCAGGGTTTGGCCTTTTGTTTTCTTTTATACAGGTCCTGGGGATTTGAGCTCAATTCCTCTTTTCTACTGAACCATCTTTCTGGTCCCTCTAACAACATTCTTAACAGGGTACATTACTGAATAAGATATATTAGAAGCCATTGTTTTCACCATGGTTAGTATGTATAAGACAGGAGGTGACATTCACGCATCTTTCTAGGATTGACTGTCATTTATCTTGAGGCAAGTTGACATGATTCAGATTTATCACAGCCAGATCATCCAAACCTATTGCATCGTCGGTCACAGCAGAGAGGATTTTTTTTCTCATACTCATTGTGATACCAATTTTCCTGTTTAACCCATTCTACCAAATTGAGGAAAAGCTGCTTCCCCTCAGGTGGAACATCTTACTCTGTCTAATGCCAATGGATGAAGATTCATTAGGCAATGGGAAAGAAGGCCCCATATGACCATCCTTACTAGATGGCATCTTTTACCTTCTGCAGCCTCGCTCTTCCCTGCCTCTCTACAACCTTAGTTTCTAAAACTCATGCCTTGAAAGCAGCCTGACGAACTGCCCAGGTAAAACCTAAGTGAGTTTGCTGATGTCATCTTTTATTTAATTTCAGAATTCAGCTTATTCCTTCCTGCCCATTCCCCTGAGCTCACCTCTTAGGCTTCTATTTTGCCAGCTCATCAATTCAATGCATATTGATCAAGCATCTTAAGTGTTCAGTTTTCTATTTTTACAGTCTTTCTGTGTTGAGTAAGACAGAGCAGGTCTGTTTTTATTTTCTATTTCTATTTCTTTATAACTGGATAATACAAAAAATGGTGTCCATAATGTTTTTGAATTCAGAAACATCCTGTTCAAGACAGTTCTATTATTTAGGGTCCCCTCCCCCCAAGAACTTGGAAATACTTGGTTTGCAATAGAGTTTTAAGTGGTGAATGAAAGAGCACCAAATTTCTAGTAAAGAACTGATTTTAGTAGTGAACCTATATACCAAGGAGCTGGAATTCCAGATTTCCTTTCTAGTCAAGACAAGGTCTAAGTGGTACCATGACTGGAAGAACACCTTAAAAACCTGAAACCTCTAGTCCCTGGAAAGTAAGAACCCATAACCAAGTGGTTTTTTGTACATCTCTCACATATCTGGATTTCATGGATATGTGGTAACCATGGGGCTGCCATCTTCATAGCTGGCCATTTAATGGATACAGAGGTGCTCATCATGTTCAAGGACATGTATTCCTACAAACTCATGTGTCTCCTAATGAGTTACCATCTCTCTTTCTCAAAACTGAGACCTTGTATTCCTGTTTCCTCACATTGGCTTTCCCGTATGTTCTGAGTCAGGAATGCCTAGGCTTCCAGCCCTGCTGTCCAATAAGTCACGAGGCCTGCTGCTTCACTACACATCACTGACTGGTATGAAGAAAGCAGGAACTCAGTGACATCATCTATTTGTAAACAGTGCATGATTCCTTGCAGTCATAGAATCTCAGAACCGGAAATGAGAGGAGAGTAGGACTGTCCCTCGGAGCTTCTCCAACATGGGATGTCATCTGGACTCAGCTTTAAATAGCATGGATAAATCAATGGTGAATTTATGACTTTGCCTCTGAGCAAATACCTTCAACAGCTGGTTGCTGGGTAGATGCCACCCCAGAGCTCAATAGTCATTGTGTCACTGATGCAGAGCAGTCAAGCTACAATTTCCTAAGAGCCTGGGTGTGTCCACAGAAGTCCAAGTGTCCCTTCTTCTGGGTGGTGTTGGTTTCCAAGGTTGCAGTAGAGCATGACACTGAGTGGATTCTATGGACTCTGATGGCTCCACATCTCAGTCTAAATCTCATTCCCATAGCTCACTATCAGAGATCTGGGACATTCACTGGTTGTGAAACTTTGTGACAAGTCCCTGAAGCCTCTGAATGCCAGTCTACTTGCATTTAAAAAATTGGAAAAATTAAAAGCTATTTTGAGGTTAAGAATATATATATACATACACACATATGTATATATTCTGCACTATACCTTGTGTCTGAAACAAAATTAGTGTTCAACAAATGTGGGCTATTGTGTGCTATTGTTTTTACCATTATTATACTGTCCCTTCTGAGCCTAGAAGACACTAGGCTAAGGGGTCCTACCTAAAATGAACAGTAAAATCTATGCTCACAGGGCTTCCTATGCTAGTGTGATTCACTCCAACTGCCACAGCCAAGGGACACCTGCAGTTCCTGGTCATGCCTCAGCTGCGTAGATCAGACCTAAACCAGGGTGAGTCCCAGGCTCCTGGTAGGCATAGAAAATGTTCTCTCCCACCAGAAAAAGAAAACTAGAGTGTTGTGAGAAAAAGAAAAGTAGAGAGATGGATAGAGGGGGGAAATGGGAGAGAAAAGGATTGGGAAGAAAAGGAGGAAACAAAAAAGAGAGAAGGGAAAATAATAGAAGTTTCAGACAGACTGAATTCAAAGCTCCATAAGTTGCCAAGCCAAACCAGAGTCCCTCAGCTACCTGAGTCTGGTGAGAAGGGGCTGAGTTGGAAGGGGAGTGCTGGGGGGTGGGGGGAGGTGCTCTGGGGAGGAACACAAGGTTTTTGACCATTCAGGGCAGACCAAGCTAAGCAGAGCAATTAGGAGAATGATGTCTAAAATCTTGCAATCACCTTCATTTTGCAGGCACACCAAAGTGACTCTGATCTTAATATTAGTTTCCGTTCTGTAAAATGGACGCGGCAGCACCCACCTCAGTGAGTCACTACACGAAGTAGATGAGGATGCCAACACTGAATCCTTAGAATACGCAGAGCAATCGGTGTGTTCTCCTTCAGGCATGAGCCTTTGAGGGAGGGTAGTATAAAGGACAATAAAATAAAAATGAAGGGACGGATAAATAAACAAATAAATAAATAAGAAAAGAAGCGGTCATAGGAGGTAGAAGCTTTATTATGACGTACTCAGAGCACAATCAAATCAGTAGACCTATTTTGTTCACTGTTGTTCAAGAGCCCTAGTCCTTAGCATGGTCTGAGGTCCCACCCCCCTGACTTTTGTATTCCCTGGGAGAAAAATCAGCGTGAGGGAACGGGGCAGAGAACAGGATGAGGTTTCTGAACATCAAAGTGCAGTAAGCTTTAGGGGGACCGAACTCCGGAGACCGGTCGTGCCTGTTATTATGGAGGACAGGTTAGAACCAGCAGAGAGGCTGCTGTAGGATGCTGGGCTCTCAGCAGCCACCGCAGCAGCCTGAGCTCTGGTTGTTGCAGGAGCGTTGGGACCTTTGGCTTCCACCGCAGCAGCAGCCACAAGAGCGCTGCCGCCGGCGCCTCCTAGGGAAGCAGCAGCAGCCGGTGGAACTGGAGCCGCAGCAGCCGGAGTTACCACCGCAGCCGCCGCCCCCGCAGCAACCGCGGCTACAGCAGGAGGAGGAGGATGCCGGGGCGGGCGTCGGGGCGGGGCATGGGGCGGGGCCCTGGGAAGACCCTTTGGAAAAGCCTTTGGCGCCCTGCTGAGACATCCCGGCGTTTGTCAAGGCGAATCTGAAAGAAAGACAACCTTTCAAAACGCTCGCCTTTTCTTTCCAGTCGTGGAAGTCAGAATTTTGACAACTGACTTAAAGACAATTCAATCTGGCTGGAAGCAAGAGGGATGCGAGAAAGAACAGAAGGGAAGCAAAGAAACAAATTCCAAACTGGTGCTTCCGGTGGTTGAGGCACAAAACAGGAAACAGACCATGCAAAAGATAAATGCAGCTTCCCTAAATGGCATAAGGACCGTCCAAGGTCTCCATGGGGAAAATGAAGACAATATGGATGCAATGTATCTATATAAATCAATCAAAACTCTTCTCTTAGCTCTTGCTTTTTCTCCACTGTTCTTGGACCACACAGCTTTCCAAGGGGTAATCTCCATTCATGTTGTATAATCATCGCACCCAGCGACTCCCTTTTTATTTTCCCACTCCCTCTTCGATATAGAGACAAAAACATGGCCTGTACATTCTTTCCTGTCTATCTCAGGGATTAAAAGATAAAGGCTAGTCGTGGCAGAGAACAAAAATACATAATCAGGAAAACTAAAGACCTGTGTTCTAGTTTACAGCTCGTTTACAGCCTTTCAAAAGTCAGCTCCACACCAGGCGTTTGCATCTTCCTAGGCAACACTCAAGGCTGGCCCACTAGAAGCTCAATTCAAGACTGCCTTTCCACAGCCACATTATATCTCTGTCCTCCCTCCTCCCTGCTGCCTTCAACTCTTCCCAGCTTCCTCCCCCAGACCTTGCTTGGATACTTACTAGACCTTAGCTTCACAGGAAGACTCACTCAGTTCTCCAACTGGAACTTGCCACCTGCTAGGCAGAAGACTGAACACGGTATGGCCAGAGAACCTTTTATAAGATTCTAGTTCAGGTACTTGGGAGGGGCCCATTTCTCAACAGATGTGCTCAGCTGACACTTACATCCCAGAGGCATTCATCACTCAGATAGCACTGTAGGTGGTGCACGTGGATATCCAAGTCACTTCACAGAGGTGCCAGGATTGCTGTGGTGTGTTTACTTTCCAAACAGGACACTGTTCATAGCTGGGAGGGCTGTGTGCGTGCTAAAAGAAGGCCTGAGGCTCAGATGAAGAGAGATCTGGGGTCCTTTCTGTTCTCTTAAACACCACACTGCACGCACACACACACCATGTTGTGAGGAAAGAGAATTCATGCACCATTCCACTTTCTCATACACTGTTCCTGTGTAGCTATCTCCTTATCATTTATTGTCTTATTTACATCTCTATGGCCCTTGCTTCTTGTCCTGCACAGCAGGCTGCAGGCTATATAATAAACTGTGTGGGTTTGTCTACACATTTCTAGAAATAGTTGAGTGAAGATGATGGTGGGGATGGAATCTAAGTGGTGGTTTGTTTCTATCACTGTTGATAAGAGAAACCCAGGCAAGATTAAGGGACAGTTCAGACCAAAAGAAGTCATTTTATCACATTCTCATAGTTGAATTCTGATGGATTTCAGACAAAAATGGGTGAAGGGTATGGCCTTGCTATTGTAGAATAGCAAGCCATCCCATGGACCTCTAGTCTCTGATCTCCTCTCCCTTAAGAATAGATTTTCTGAGACTACTGTCAAAGAGGAAAAAGACAAAACAAAAGAAAAAAAGAAAAGGATAAAATAAAAGAAAAAAGGAGGATAAAAGAGAGGGCAGCCTGAAAGTTCCTGCAGTAATTGTTGCTATTGATTAGCTGATTTTTAAAACTGGAGGAAACTTTGAAGGTCAACTGTCCATGAATTACCTTTCAATCATTGCAACTGCCTGGCTACAACAGCCATGAATATGAGTCTGAATCTAAGACTAAGAATTCAGAATTGGTTAAAATGAGAAACAGGTTTTAGGGTGCATTGCTGGGTGTGACAAGAGGAACCAGACAAGGAAAGACAAGTCATAGACAATCCCCATTTCCTTTGCCATGGCTTTAGAGCTTGATGAACAGGTTGCCCACTATACCGAGAGCACCTCTCGGTAAGGAGAAGACATTCCAGGAAATGAGATCAATGTTAGAAAAGACAAGGAAGTAATGAGGTAATAAGATAGATGTAGTTCTCCTCTGGAAAACTATGCAAAAGTGAAGAAAAAAACAGGGTGATAGGAATCAATATAAAGAGATATCAAGTAGCTACTGACTGAATGGACTTTTTACACCAGCTTAGTGTATCACATTAACTCTTATCAAAGGAGGGAGTAGCTGCTTATCTGTATAAGAAAGTTGACTTGTGGGGCTGGAGAAATGGCTCAGCGGTTAAGAGCACCCTCTGCTCTTCCAGAGGACCTGGGTTCGATTCCCAGCACCCACGTGGCAGCTAACAACTGTCTGTAGTTCCAGTTCCAGGCAAACACCAAGGCAAATAAATAAATAAATTTAAAAAAAAAAAAAAAGAAAGTTGACTTGTAATTATCTCTTCTATCATCAGGATTTTAGTATCTCCTTAAGAAACCATCCCAATTCTAAAGGAATATGATTACATCAACACACAAGCTCAGTGACTAAAGTACCCATGAGTCCATTGCACACATGTGTACACATACATACACACACGCACTCCACCACCACCACTACCACCACCACCATAACCATCACCACAACCACTACCACCCTGTGGGAACAATCTTTGTCTGAGATGACAACTTTGTTCTCTATTCAGACCCAAACCTAAAATTCTAGAGTCCAAGAAAAATGGGCTCCATCATTTCACGCCAGTCTCCTCAGGTTACTCCCCTAGAAATGTTCCCCATTCAGATCTCCTGTATGTCAGTAATAATCATCAGAAAGCCATGTCAACACTGGAGCCCACAGTGAGCATCACAGGCAATCTTAATCTCTATGATTAAGAGATAGACTTTTCCAAATGGCAGCTTACTTTTGAAAGACACTCTCTCAGAATGGGGCTTTTCTGGGTACTGCCCATCCCATTTTTAAGCCTCTTTGTGCAAACTGGTAAAGGGAACTGGTCTCAGACATAATTCTTATTTTCAAGTTTCAAGTTTCCAAATTCATATCACCAAGTAAATACTGTTTCCCAGTGTTTTTAAGTGGATTTGGTGCCAAATATGCACTTTAGATAAAGAAAGGAAATATGGCTTGATGTGGAGGGCAAAGATGGAACAGCTAAACAAAACAGCATTAGGAGGCCATGACATCAGGAATCAAAAGCTTTATTGTTACCAGAAAAGAGCTTCAGAATTTTTCAACATTTCATCTCCAGACTGTTTTGTCTGAGAGGAAAAAGCAAAGCCAAAGGATCTCAGAGGTGACCTGAGGACCTCACAGCAGATGAGCTTTGTGGGTATGAAGAAATGGCATACAGAGAGTTATGAATGGATTTCTGCAGGAAATCCAGGAAAGAGGAGATGCTGGCAGGCAGGTCTTCAGTCAGCACTGCTCTCCATGATCTTCTTCCCTAAGTCAGCAGCAACCTCCAGAGCAGCAGCTAGAGCCCCTAGACTGCTGGCTGCTACTACTGCTGTTACTGTAGCTGCTGCCACCACTACTGCTGCTGCCACAGCAGCCACTGCTGCCACTACCACTGCCACCACTGCTGCCACCGCTGCTGCCACAGCAGCCGCCACTGCCACAGCAGCTGCTGCCACCACCGCTGCTACAGCATCCAGAACTGTGTCGTCGGAGACGGAGAGAGAATCTTGGCTTGTGGTGGCTCAGGCAGCAGCTGCCACCTCCAGAGCTGCAGCAGCCCCCAGAGCTGGAGCCACAGCAGGAAGAAGCAGGGGGGCACTTGGGGGTCTTGCACTTGGGAGGAGGAGGTGGGCACTGTTGCTGGCTCTGCTGGCAGGACATCTCAAAAGGAACTGGATAAAACTGAAAGATAATGCAGGAAGTTTAAGTTCAACAAGCCCAGTATTGCTTTGAAGACTACGCTATGAATTCACAATATTTCTGCCTTTAGGGTGATTAGATCTTTTAAAGCCCAATCTCCTAAATTCATTTCCAAAACAAAAATAGAAATTATCCCAACACAGGCACTTCAACCTTTCAAATGATTCAATCTAAGGTCAAAAAGGTACTAATCACAGTCTTCCATGAATTTCCCTTTCCAGACAGACCCTTCCCCCAAAGCTCTCTTTTTCCTCTGTTTATCTTCAAGATTGTCCTCATCTCTACCCAGGGTCTCTTTCTGCCCCGAAAACCAGCACCAGGGTTTCTCTGGCCTGATAGATGTTTTACCTGGCTCAGACACTGGAACAGATTGCTCAGGAAGTAATGGAATGAGGTGCTAGAGGAAGCTTCTGCCTTTTATATAGCTCTGCTCTGACCTGAGATCCCTGTGTGTGGGATACTGATAGCATCTTTCATGAGGGGTATGATGACTTCCTCTCCTTACATCCCAAGGACCCAATTCCACCCTCTATAAGTATCTGAGGTATTAATGCACAGAAAGAGCTTCTGAGAATTGCACACCTTTAGGATAGTGATGGGACATTGCACACTACATACAGCATCCATCTGTCAATCTCACAAGCAGCTCTGCTATGCTCCCTATTTCCTAAGCTGAACCAGTCCATTCTAGGCCTCAGAGGGTAAAAATAAGATCTATTTGTTCTCTAGAATAGAAAATGGAGGGAGACATAAACAAAGTGGGGATTAAACGGTCCTTTTAGAACAAGGACAGAAATTCAAACAACAACAACAACAAAAAGATCTGACACGAGCCAATGAACTAATATGGCTCTTTTCATTCTTAGATGGTTCCATAACCTTGATTGAGAATGCTGGATATTCTGATGATGCCATTTCAGGCAGGTCTAGTGCAGATGATGTAGGTGGCTAGGATTCTCTCCTTGTCTGAATATGACATACCAAAAAAGTCAATGAGCATTTACACTGGCAGATCCCTTCAAGTGGACAGAAGTTGTAGAAGACTCTGTCTTTCTACAAATGATCCTAAAGAATACACCTCAGGCTGACCAGAAGTAGAGGGACCTACTTCTAGGTAGAAGTATACAGAGGGGGAAGCAAGAGGAGAAAATTTAGCTAAAGTTTCCAGAAATGGACCTTCAGCTGTGGTCATCCCAAAGAGAAAAGCTGAAAAATACTTTTTCATAAAAGACCTTAGGTAGAGAAGGCTGTTGAAGGGGGCTGGGAGATTGTACAAGGAGATTTTGAGCATCTATGATGGAATACAAAACTTATTTTCTTTACAAATTCTCCACAAAGAATATTCCATTGGTGGGTTAAAGCCCCAGTACAGTCAACATTTATTTAGCTGGGAGAGTGGTAAGTATCAAGTTCATAATGAAAGACTGAGAGAGAAACTGAGCACCATGCCTGGGTAGAGGGGCTCTAGTGGGAAGCACCAGGCTCAGCCATAACCCACATTCCAGGCCCAGTGTCCAGCTTTGCTCTCTCTACCCTTGCATTCTCAAGCAACTTGCTTAATTGTCTGTTGTAAAATTGGGCTAATAACAGTTCCTAGCCCACTGAGAAGGCAATCTAGGTAAAGGTCTCAGAGCAGAGCTAGACCTGTGAGTATAAAGTATAACTTTAGAAAAAAATCTACATTGATGACCTAACATGCCAAATGACACCCATCAATACATGCAATCTATGTTTTCATGTATCAGCTCAAAAACAAAAATGTGTGAAAAACTATGAAATTTTAGAAGTAAAAAATCATCAAATCACTATAGATCCCATTACTTCAGGAAGTAGGCATATTTTCAATATCAAATTGGTAAACTTTTTAAAACCCAAAGTATATGAGATAATGAAAGAATGTTTATCTCAAAGGGTCATTTACAGACTGAGCTAACAGTCATTAAGACTCTTGGGATGATGCCTAGCACATAACACAGCAGCTCTGATGTCACATGTGTTTTCTGATAACAAAAGATTAAGAGTGTTTACTTCAGTGATGAATGAGATTACATAGAGACCATACTCATAAAAATAAAGCCACCTATAATTCCATCCCGAAATATTTCATCTTTTCTTTCCTTTTATTTTTTGCTAGGTATCATTTTTAGTGATTTGTAATCTGCATTGATGATTCATAGCTGCCATCTTAATATTTATGTAAGGGGTTTTCCTAGTAATTTTCTTTTAAAAAAAAAAACTTTATTTATTTATTTGCCTTGGTGTTTTGCCTGGAACTGGAACTACAGACAGTTGTTAGCTGCCATGTGGGTGCTGGAATCGAACCCGGGTCCTCTGGAAGAGGAGATGGTGCTCTTAACCACTGAGCCATCTTTCCAGCCCCTTCCGAGTAATTTTCAATTACTGGATTTTCAATTTCACTTTTACTGGGAACATTCCCCATGTACTCCATTTAAAGTATGAATGCCAGACCATTTACAGATGGCACGGAGTCTGTCCATGTGATAGAAGACATTAAGTTCTAAGACAGGTTCCATGTTTGAGTCTCGGCTCCTCACTTACCAGCAGACTGATTGACCTTGAACAAGCTGTCTTAGCTCTAGCTCTCACTGTCCTCATTTGTGAAATGGGAAATAAATATCACTTATCTCCCAGGGTCATTTGCAACATTCACAAACCTCTTAGAATAATATCTAGCATATAGAAGAATTACTTGATAAATATAAGAGATGCAACCTGGCACCAGTCTGCTTCTGAAGTTCATAGCACAGGAGACAGTTTGGGCTTAAAGACCACAAGGTGAGAAAACAAAGAGGCTGCTTCAGTTGATAGGTCTCAGCAAAAAGCCCCCCACACCCTGCTGAGAAATATAAGAGGATTGGAGAACCCAGCTCAGCTTTACTCAATGAAAGGTAAAGGGAATCATATGCTTAAAAGATGAGTACAGTTACATTTAAAAGAAAAAATGCCCATCTGCTCACAGTTACAGCATCTACCCAGCTGACCACACAGTGAGGTCTTTGAGTTTAGAAAGCTCTGAGAGACCTAACGTGGTAACTTTGTGGGCAGTAGATCCTTGATTTTTATTTCTTCATTGGGTTGAATTTACCATTTAGGAAAGAGGACAGATGCCTCCAACAAGCCTAGAGTAAGATTTCTTCTGACAGCTTCCATACAACTCCTGTAATGACAGGCTATCTGGGTAGGATGTTGACTGCCATTCACAGATGGTGATTTTCAACCCTAGAAGCCACAACATTCTCCAAGAGCTCACTGGGTGGTTCTAATAAAAAGCGGGTCTGAGAATCATTGGCTTAGATCAAAAGAAAATTGAGACTTAGAGACAGAAAGAGGCTTCCGCTGATTCACACAAAGTTAGAGATGGCGTTGAACTTCGAACCCAGATGTCAACTATGTCACCACCACAGCCCTCTCCCTCCTAGATGAAAATTTAGTTCTTCATGTAACTTTTTTTCTAACAAAAGTTACTTTATAAATGGCCATCCCTCTAAAGGTTTGGTGTCTATTTGAAAACAATGGGGCGGGGCAGGAGAGGATACCTCTATAGAAAATTTCTTTTGAATCACTATTTCTGATCCAATGCAATGTAATGTACACAGTATTTACACTATGCTTTGTATTTTAGGCAACCTAGACTTGATTTTAAGTATATTGGAGGAAAAACATAGGTCAATACAAATAATTGTCCTTGTATATAATAGACTTGAACACAGTAGGAAGGGCAAAGTGGGATTTGCAGGAAATATTAGAACCAATCCCTGGGAATGCCTGAAATTTGCTTACTAAACATGGCTATCGAAGTTGGAGTGAAAATAGTAATAACTATGGTGGCTCATGGCCTGAATTGCATGTCTTGAAAAGTCATCATTCCCTCTTCTTTCTTCAACCACTAAGAATAAAGTCTCTGCCTGAAAAGGATTGTCAGGCATTGCCAGGGAAGGGCCATCTGGCAGCCCCAAGGTGCCTCCCTGGGGCAGCACCAATGTGATGCCCAGAAGTCCAGCCTTGCCCACACATAACTTACAGCTTCATCTAACTCACAAGAGATTTAAGACATTAATGAGATTTGAATGTGGACCTGACAATTACATCTTCTTCCTGGAGAAAAACTGAGCAGGAGGTTGAAAAGGACCTCCTACTTTGATGGTGAATGAAACTAGTCTGTCCCATTGCACTGTATGAACACTTCTATTCTTGAATAGAGATGGAAGATGGTGTTTGAAAATCTATTCGCTGGCTTCCCTTTCTCTATGTTCCTCTGTACCAGTCCTGCCTTGGGAACTGACTCTAGGGATCAGGGGCTGGGCACAATGTTATTTTCCCCGCCTACAGGCTGATCCAGGCTCTGACATTGTATAGGAAACCTTTTTATCTTATTTTCAATACCCATAATTGTCTTGGTATAGCCCCTGGTAGTCAATGATACCTGCCCACCCCCATTTCTCAAACCTACAAATGCATCACCTTACAGCAAAAGGAACTTGGCATGTTTAACTAAGTTAAGGATCTTGAGATGGGGAGACCTTCTTGGAATACACAGGTGGGCCTAATGTCATTATGGGGGTCCTTCAAAGAAGCAATCAAGAAAGTCAGAGTCAAAGATGGAAGATATGACAAGAGAAACAGGTGTTAGAATGATACATTTTGAAATGTAGGAAGGGTCTACTAGCCAAAAAATTTTAACTATCCCTAAAAGTTGGAAAACACAGTTTTCCTCTCATCACAGGTAAAGAGACAGCTGGGTAGAAAGGGCTCTAGAAAGTCTATTCTAAAACTACAAACCCTATTTTCTTCCTTTTTGGACACTACTAACTCTGACAAATCAACGTTTGAGACATAGGTCAAAGCAGGGGCACCACAAGCTGACTCACAACAAGCTTTAGATCCAGGAGTATCATGAGTGCTTCCTGAGAAAGCCCCACCTCCAGGCCCTAAGCCAATCCAGTTCAGCCTGGCAGTATGTACCTGGTCCTTGATCTCTGGAATGTCATATCCAGCTGTGGTTTATCTTCTCTGTGAGGAATATTCCCATAGATAGAGACTGAGGCAGGAATGCTGCAGGGTTAGGGTAACTGGAGAAAGGAGGATCCCTCCTCTTGGAGAATAAATAAATACATGAGGCAGACATCCAGAAAGAATAAAAATAGCCAGCAAGGCTTGGGGAGTTTAGGCACCAAGGCATCTTGTTTTCCCAGCTGGAGATGAAGTGGCATACTCAGGTGCAATAGGGAGGGGCTGGCTGCAAAGAGGCCAAGTGTACCGAAGCAGCTGCAAAGGCTCCACTGTCCAGCAAGTGCCACTTCCTCTGGGGAGCTCAGCTGACTCTCACAACTGCACAAAGCTGTGACCTTATTTGCCATTGTTAGAAGAGTAGCTGGGATTTTAAAAATATATACATAATTATCTCAAGTCACTCTAAGAGCTTACAGAAAGTCAGGACTGGGGTAGGCAGTGAGGCAGCAGGATGTCACCCTCTACCAACACCCTCTAGGAGTTCTAAGAGTCAGCATCACAGCAGAGAGTTTCTACTGAACTGTAATGGGGACAGACTCTGATGGGTAGGGAACAAAACCCAGACAGGATGAATTAAACAAATGATATGTACAGTGAGTTACAATAGTGTAAATAGTACATTGGTTCTATTTGTTTTTGACTTTATATATGTCTGTATAACATATAAATGCACTTATACACTAAGTGGAGCTATATCAAGATGCCAACAGTAATTATTTCAGAGTGGGAGATTGCGGCGAGCCCTGACCAGCAGGGAATAACACCACGACTCGAGGATCCTTCTTCAATCACAGTTTATTGAAGCGCTGCTTGGTTGAGGGAGAGCTGAAGGTGAGGGGCCCCGACCACGGATGTCGGCGTGCTTATATGCAGGTCGTAGGCGTGTCTAGCTGGCCTGACAATGAGGCTTATCGGGATTGGTCAGCTGGCGTTGCTAGGCAGACTGGCAGGTGGAAGAGTGCCAAACAGCACGGATGAGCTGATGTGGCAAACAACTTAGGGCGACGCCCTGAGAGGAAGCTGGCGCCATCTTGTAATGGCGGACAGTCGTCACAA
>PVIH01007056.1:82415-104374 GCA_004025045.1 Sigmodon hispidus
TTTCTCCTTTTTCAAGGGCTTTCTTTACCCTCTTTTTTTCCTTTTCTTTCTCTCTCTCTCTGAAGCTTATGCGTATTTTACATACATTGTACCCCGTTTAGAGGTTTTGAGAGTCTAAATCTGTCTTATTGAGAATTCTTAATCATTTTCTAACTCAAAGAGCTTTTTAAAAGGTCGGTGTCACTTTAATTGCTGACTCCACCCCTCTGTTTCACTATGGCAGAGAAACCTGCTGCTGCTTTGCCGCTGTCGGCAAAGAGCATGAATTCAGGAAATGCTGCTACGAGAAAAACCTTTTTAAACTGTTTCCTTTCTGTTCAGTATAATCAAAAACCTTAAATCAATCACACTTGTGCCAATCCTGTCGTGAAATGTATGAGTTTAAGCTGTGTGCCGCGGAAGCGCCATTTTTAAATTCCTGCCTGAACACCAAGCTGTCTTTGTACCATAAATCAATTCAAATACGCAATTCAAAAACCATTTTAAACTTTCTCAGGCTTTATGCAGGTGTTCGTGCCCAACGTTGGGAAGCCATCTGTTGTAGTAAGTTTTTCCCGGCCTATTTGGGTCCGGAGATTTGTGACCTGGCGCACGTGTGGCGCCGGTTTGGAACCTGGTTCGCGCGCCCGCAGCTTTTGTCCCCCAAAAGAAATGAATCACACGCTTATATACTTTACACTGCTTGGCCCATATCTTAAGCACATTATTAGCTAGCTCTTTCTTCTTAAATCAACCCATTTCCATGAATCTACCCACCACGTGGCTCGCAGCCCGTGGCTCACCTGAATTCCTACACGCTTCTTCTTCGGGGGACGGATGGCAACTCTTGAGGTAATTTTCTAACCTGCTAAATTGCTGAAGGTATTTATCAGCTGTAGATGTTCCTTGGTAGAATTTTGTTGTACAGTTATGTATACAAACATATCATTTGCATATAGAGATTGTTTCTCTTCTTCTTTTCCAATTTGTATCCCCTTAATTTTTCTCATTCTCTTATTGCTTTAGCTAAAACTTTACAAACTATATTGAATAGATGAGGGGAGTGAAGACATCCTTGTTTACTTCCTGATTTTATTGGAATTACTTTGCATTTTTCTCCATTAAGTTTGATGGCAGCTGTTGGCTTCCTGTAAATCACCTTTATTATACTGATATATTTTCCCTACATGCCTGATCCCTCCAGAGCTTTTATCATAAAGAAGTGCTGGAATTTGTCAAAATTGTTTTCATCATCTAGGGATATAATTATGTAATTTTTTAATTCAGTTTGTTTGTATGATAGTTTTTCATATGTTCAACCATCCCTGCATTTCTGGGATGAAGCCTAGTTGGTCATGATAGATGATATTTTTTATATATTGTTGTATATGGTTTGTCAAAATTTTGTTTAGAATTTTAGCATCAATATTCATGAGGGAAAATGATCTGTAATTCTCTTTCTTTGTTGTGTCTTTAAGTGGCTTTTCTATTAGTATAATTGTGGCTCATAAAAGGAAGCTGGAACTACAGATACAAGCATAACCAACAGAATCCATGAGAAGGAAGAGAGAATATCTTAAGTGTAACACTCAATAGCTGAAATAGATATATCAGGAAAAGAAAATGCTAAAACCAAAAAAGCCATAACACAAAATGTTCAGAATATTTGGAACACCTTGAAAAGACCTAACTTGAGAATAATAAGAATAGAAGAAGGAGAATACCAGCTCAAAGGCACAGATAATGTATTCAATAAAATCATAGAAGAAAACTTTCCTAATTTGAAAAAGGAAATTCCTATAAAGATACAAGAAGCATACAGAACAACAAATGGATATGACCCCGCAAAAAAAATCAGTGTGCAACATAATAATCAAGCCACAAAACATACAGAACAAAGAAAAAATTTTAAAAGCTGCAAAAGAAAAGGGCCAACTTACCTATAAAGGCAGACCCATCAGAATAACATCTGACTATTCAATGGAAACGATAAAAGCTAGAAGGTCTTGGTCAGAAGTTGTACAGATGCTAAAAGAGCATTGCGGCCAAACTAGAATACTATATCAAAATTATCTACCACCATAGATGGAGTAAACAAGATATTTCATGACAAAGTCAGACTGAAACAATACCTATCTACTAATCCTGCACTACAGAAAGCATTAGAGGGAAAACTCCAACCTAAGGATGCCACATGTACCCATGAACCCACAAACAATCAATAATCCCACAGATGAATAACCCAAAGAGAGGAAATACAACCAAGTTACCACCAAAAATATCAGGAAATATCAGTCAGTGGCCACTAATATCCCTTAATATCAATGGACTCAACTCACCTATAAAAAGACACACACTAACAAGATGGATACAACAACAGAAGCCATCCTTCTGTTGCCTACAAGAAACACACCTCAACCACAAAGACAGTCAAAGGTTCAGAGTAAAGGGTTGAAAAAGATTTTCCAGTCAAATTGTCCTAAGAAATAAGTTGAGGTTGCCATCCTAATATCTAACAAAGTAGACTAAGAGCTAAAAGGGACCAAGTTGTTCATTACTTATTCATCACAGGAAAAATTGATCAAGATGAGATTTCAATCCTGAATATTTATGCTTCTAATATAAGGACACCTATTTATGTAAAAGGAACACTATGAAAGCTCAAATTGCCATCATTTAGCATACCCCAATTTTAAGAGACTTTGATACCCCACTTTCTCTTTTGGATAGGTCAACTAGACAGAGACTCAACAGAGAAATAAGGAATTTAACTGAGGTTATGATGCAAATAGATTTAATAGATATCTACAGAAACTTCCACCCAAAGGCAAAGGAATATACATATTTCTCAGCTTCTCATGGAACTTTCTCTAAAGTTGACCGCATAATTGGTCATGAAGAAAATATGAACAAATACAAAAAATTAAAATATACCTTGTAATATATTGGACCACCAGGACCTAAAGTTAGATTTCAGCAACTTCAAAAATCAAAGATAGCTTACCAACTCATGGAAACTAACTATTACTCAGCTGAACCACCTCTGGGTCAAGGAAGAAATTAAAAAAGAAATCAAAGTCTTCTTCAAATTTAATGAAAATGAATCCACATTGTACCCAAACTTGTGGGACACAATGAAAGCAGTCTTAAGAGGAAAATTCATAGTGCTAGATGCCTATATGAAAAACCTAGAGAAATCCCACACTAGAGAACTCACAGCTCAGCTGAAAGCCTTAGAACAATTAGAACCAAACTCACCTTGAAGAAGTAAAAGGCAGGAAATAATCAAACTTAGAGCCGAAATCAATACAATTGAAACAAAAAGAACAATACAAAGAATCAATGAATCAAAGATTTGTTCTTTGAGAAAGTCAACAAGGTATATAAATAAGCCCTTATCCAAACTAATCAAAAATCAGAGAATTTCTAAATCAATAAAATCAGAAATGAAAAGGGAGACATAACATCACACCCCCTGGAAATATAGAGAATTAGCAGTTCATACTTTGGGAAAATCTATATTCCCTAAAAATGAAAAACAGAAGAAATGGACAGGTACCATTTACCAAAATTAACTAAAGATCAGTTTAATTACCTAAACAGGCCTCTACCCTTAAGGAAATTGAAGCTGTCAATAAAAGCATCCCTCAAAAAAAAAAAAAAAGGCCAGTTTCAGATGGATTCAGTGTAGAATTCTACCGGACAGTCAAAGAAGAATTATTACTACCATTACTCCTCAAAATTTTTCACACAGTAGAAATATTAGACTGTTCAGCAGGAACAGGCCAACTTATGGGAAAACAGTGATCCTCATGTTCAAAGAACAAAAGCAAGTATGTGATTGACAGCATGCCTTTCTTCATTGTGCTTCAGTTTAAGGGATTCTATGAATGAGCAAGGTGACCTTCTCAGAGTGCAGAGATAAACAGAGCTATAGCAGCAGTCACACATAATTATTGACATAGAGGATATTCCAGCTCACTGGAACACAGTCTTGGCTTCTGTTATATATAAATCTGTCCACAATAAATTTCTCTCAAACAATATATTATGATCACAGTTCCCCCAAATACCTCCTTGATCCTTCTTAATCCCCACCTTGATCCCATTTCTTTCACACTCTCTACTTGAAAAATAAACAGGAAAATAAAGAATGCTTTTTTAAAATAAAAATTATTTGTTTATTTTTATAGAATAAAGTCTTTTTTATCCATCTATCATATTGTTCTAACTGACTTCCCCTTGCTGACCCCTCCCAGTCAACCTTCAGCATCCCTGCTCCCCATCCCCCCATTCCTTCCACAGAAAGGACAAAAGGATCCAAGGTGGATCAGATCAGTGTCCACTCCAGGCATGTCCAATTTCCTCATCCTAATATCAAGACTGGGTAAGGTGCTCCCCCAGAGAGAATGGGCTCCAAAGCGCCAGTCCACGCATATCAACACAGTCTGATCTCTCTCCTTGAGGCTCCACATACTGTCCATGTCAGTGGACAGTTGCCTATCATTGGAGGGCCTGTTTCCTTTTCCTGATGGTTCCCAATGGCTGTTCTTGATTCAGTGAGCTGCACAGAGCTCCAGCCAACCATCTCTGTGATAATTTTCCTCATAGTCCCCATCCCATTTCTCATATAGACTCTCCTCTCCAGCTATCAAGTGGACCAGGGACTCAGCCCATTATTCAGCCATGCATCCCTACCTCTATCTCTCTTCATTGTTGGATGTAAGTTCTGTGATGACACTTAGGGTGGCTATTCATTTGATTATAGGGCAAGTCCTGTCTAAGAATCCTCTTCACTATTGGTTAAAGACCTAGCCAGGAATATCCTCTGAGTTTGTGGAGATTTTTCTAGCACCCTGTCTTTTTCCAGCCCCACACTGTTTTCCTCTATTAAGATCTCCATCTCTTTTTTTTCCCTCTTCGTTGTTTCTCTCAGTCAATCATGTCCTTGGCTCCTGATTTTTTCCCACCTCTTCTTGGTTGCAACCCCTTATACTCCCAATTAACTAAGGAGATCTGAGGGCAATCTGGCTGCAATATCTGTCACTCCATTGAACTCCAGGATTGATTTAAACAATTTTAAATAAAATAAGAATTAATTGATATTACCTTTGCTTCAACATTTATTTAATTGAAATACACTTTATTTTTACTACAATTAAAAAGAAATATAGAAAGTAGTTTATATTAATCATCTTCTTTCTTGAAATGAGATGATACTTTTTCAAAATAAACACATTTTTGTAATGAAATAAAATACAGTAATAAGGTGAAAGTAAAATTATACAACATAGCTGAAACTCATAGTGAGTTTTGAGTATTAGAGTACAGGTTCAGTATAGGCATTTATCATCTGCATGAAAAGATTTCTGGCAAGGCCCACTACATATTAAAAATAATATAAGTGGTTAATTCTGAATCTGAATTTATTCTTCATATTATCATCCATATTGTCTTGTAGAGAACTTTGGAAAAATTTTCTTGTCTGAATTAACTTGCATTTAGTTACTTAACTTGCACTGCATTTATACTAAAAAGAAAGTATTGGCCTGCCTCTGCTCAGAAAATGATACCATAGTCTCTATCTGTCTTTGTTTCTCTCTCACTTTCTCTCGGTATGTCTCTCTTTCTGTATCTCTCTCTCTCTGTATGTCTCTCTCTGTCTCTCTGTCTCTGTCTCTCTTTCTCTGTCTCTCTCTCTCTCTCTCTCACACACACACACACACACACATACACACACACAGTTATGTCAAGTGAGAGTGCATTTTGGAGCTCATTAGTCTCCTGACTGTGTCTTTCACGTCTTTATTCCTAAGGCTGTAGATAAGGGGGTTCAGCATGGGGATCATTATTGTATAAAGAGCTGTGGCCACTTTAACAAAGAGCCTTGAGCTATTTGAATTAGGAACACAATATAGAAGGAGTAGAATTCCATGGAAGATTGTGATGGCTGTCAGGTGCGAAGTACAGGTGGAAACAGCTTTTTGTATCCCACCTTTGGAAGGCATCTTAATAATTGTGACAACTATGAACACATATGAGGCTAAAGTGATCAGGACACTAGAAGACTCACTAAATATAGAGATGACTAAGCATATCATCTGGCTAAAGGATGAGTCAGAGCAGGATACAGAGATGACAGCAGAATACTCACAGCCAAAGTGATTAATGGTGCCATATTCAAAGTAAGATAGTTGTAGAAGAGTAAATAGGATTATCCCAGCACATAGTCCACCCAACATGTAAGTCCCAGCTACAAGTAGAGCACAGAACTTATGAGGCATTACAACAGTGTAGAGCAAGGGGTTACAAACAGCCACAAACCTGTCATAGGCCATAACTGCTAACATGAACATCTCTGTAATTACAAATGAACAAATGAAGAAAAATTGTGTCATGCATCCTGTGAAAGAAATGGTTCTGTCTTTCATAACCAAGATCTTCAACAACTGTGGTGTAAATACACTAGAATAACATATATCCAAAAATGAAAGATGGCTGAGAAAAAAGTACATGGGGGTGTGAAGTTTGGGATTGATCCTTATAACCACAATTATACTGAAGTTTCCCATTAAAGTCACTGAGTAAATGGCCAAGAATAGAATAAAAAGAGGTATTTGAAGATGTGGATATTCTGAGAAACCCACCAGGATAAATGTGGTCACAGAAGTCTGGTTCATTACTTTATGTGACATCATCTTTTAGATAATAAAAGAAGAAGACAAATGGAAATGAAATTAATCAGAACATGAGAGAGTGGAGTGGTAGAAACTCAGGTGAAGTTCATCATAAAACATGAAGTCAGACATGAACATATTAAATTTGTCAGTGTTCTGTCTTACTTTTGGTTCCTCTGTGGTCAGTCAGTAATTAGCAATGTTCTTTGTTCTCTGTTATTGTATTTTTCATCTGAAATTAAAATGTAGTATTTATTAGTATCTTTCTATATAAACTGCAGTTTATATTTATAAGAATATGTAATATACACATTTGTTTGATGATAGAGTACTTCATGATGAAATAATACTACATGACATTAAAGACAGAAAAAGCTATTCAAGCACTAAAAATATTACTTTTGACATATGTTCAAATTAGCAAAGGCCTGTGCACATCAAATATGCAGCAAATGTCTCCAAATGCAATACATGTGACACTAAACAGAATTTTGGGATACTCATCACATTTTCACATTTCTTACATTTTGCTTATTTACTCATTATGCTTTTAGTATATTATATTAAAAGAAGACCTAACCAGCTATTTTTAACAATCAGAAATACATTGAAACACAAAAATTTTAGCATTAAAAATGATAAAATTTTGAGTCATGATGCCTAATATTCTTAATTTTAACTAATGGAGTAGCATTACACTTGTACTAGTGTTTTTGTTCTCTCCTTTACTTCATCACATTTCCTCATTTTTCTTTGTTTTTGAATAAATTTTCCCACACTATAAAATATATCTCAGAATACATAAATGGCATTCTTTAAATACCATTAGTTATTATGAGTAAATTCTAAGAGCTTGGCCATATTTTCTGGAGAAATCTGTAAGGGCCAGTATCAAATGAACTTTGGAGTCTGTTCGTAATGAGAATTTATAGTTATTATATAAAATTTGTCAGTTCAATTCATTATTATGATAGAATTTTCTGTGATTTAATTGCAGCCTATGTACCCTTTTTTCTTTTTTTAATATGAATAAAGTCATATATTTTATCTGTGTACATCCTTGTTCTAGCTCCCTTCCCCTCCCCCTCATTCCAGTCACTTTCTCTTTTCCACATCTCTTTATCTCCTCCCCTAGACAGGGCAGGAGGTCCCAAGGTCCCAATATGGCTTAGTTCAGCATTCACTCCCAGCAGATCCACTATCCACACCCCAACATATAGCCTCACATGATACTCTAGAGAGTTGAAATTTGTTAGCTCATTATTGAATATTTTAACCATCTTGATTCTACTCTTCTTGTTTTAACATTTTTCATATCTCAGTCTAGTGATCTGGATCATTGACACGTTACCCTCAATCCTGGACTCCCTACATGCCTTGAAATTTTAACTACAATTTTTGTTTGAATTAAGTACCATGTTTTCTAGTATGAATTCAAATTTTTATACTCATTACAATTTGGAAATTCATTATATTTTTCTATAAATTATAGAGGTGGTTTATTTGGCAGCAATGAATGATTAGGTAGATGTGTTTATTGTTTTTACATATATACATATTAAGAAGGAAAATATGAGCTATGTATTATCTTCTGCACTTTACAGTAGGGACAAATTTTAAGAGTATTTAATATAGTTAATAAATTAGGGAACAAACATTTCAGATATTGTCAAAGTAGCAACATGATACATTCTTTGAATAAAGAACTCTGAAAGGCACTGAGAAGACACAAAAAATGAATGTGGAATCGCATGACTTTGAGCTTTTTGTAAACTAAATAAGAGGTTATGACATGTGCATATGACAGATTAGGCTCATCTCAAAATTTTCAATAGCAAATGACACATTTCTTAACTAATATCAAATAATTAGGTAGTTATGGGGCACCTTATTAGTCAGCTTATGCTAGATGAACAAACCTCATAAATATATATATATGTTTATAGACTGTTTGCCACCTATTTAAAAATGGTTGTCTATCAAAGGAAGAATGTTTCAAGAATCTTGTCTATTAAGCTGGATGTCTCAGCAGGTCTTTAGTAAATACTGGAATCTTAAAGTGGGGTCTAATGCCAGTGAAGGAGCTGACTTGCTATCTATAGAGAGAACAAGTAGACAAATAAAGCAAGAGCAAACTTCCTTCTTCCATGCCCTTTATATAGGTTTCCTATAAAAAATCTAGCCCAGAAGAAAGGATGTTCCCATATCAAATAATCTGGATTAGAGGTAAATCTTTCCACCTCAAATGACATATTTAAGAACATTTCCTCACAATTGTACCAAACCATTTGGAGTTTACTCAAATACAGTTGTATTCAAGTTGACAATCAATAATAGTCATATCACGATACCTAATATTTTATTAACCAGAAAACCAGCCAGAAGTGTGTGTAAAAATGTAACATTATGAGAGAAATTATATGAAAGCTGAGGTAATGCAAAATTATCTGCATGCAGTTCAATAGTTTATGCACATACAATGAAGGTTATATATTTGTGCTCATAGAAGTATAAATATTATTATTATTTTAAAACCCATATAAGAACTTTTGTAGAATAAATATATTTTCTATATATCTAGAAAAATCAAGGATGACCTTTGAGAAAATAAAAAATTGTTTATTTCTCCCATATATTTTCTGTGACAAATAATTTCTATACATTTTTAAGCCTAAGGAAATAAGTGAAAGAGCTAAGGAAGAGTTAGAATTAGACTAGGTGCTAGTTGATGGACTAGCTCTGAGACTTTCTGTGTTTGCTCAGAATGTGTTTAAATTGCTTGTCTCTGAATTTTATAAATCATGTTGTATTTTTATTTGTTTTTGTGGTTAGAAAAACCTTTAGTGTGCATGTGTGTGTATGTGTGTGTGTGTGTGTGTGTGTGTGTGTGTTTTCATTTTATAAGTTAGCTTCTATAGCTAGCCATATACCATCAGTTTACACCCTAGATAGCCATTTGTCAGAAGACTACACCCCTTATTGTTTTAAGATAGGCCATGACTCCACGTGGCTTCCTTTGATCTTCTCAGACCAGCAGGTGACATTCTCCAGGCATTCAACTGAGAACAGATAGATTTCCATATCAATTCTACCCTTTCTGTTACCTCCCATTTCAGGCTTGCCACCTAACCCTCCCCTTCCTCTCTGCTACATGCATTCTACACTCTGATTCTACTTAAACCATGGCTAGAAGAATAAAGTGTGCCAAAGCTTGAATTAAAATCCCTCCTTGTTCCTGTTTCTTCATTTCTTTCACCCCCAGTTTCAGGTCCATTTTGAAGTCCCTACTGGCCAGGGCATGTGTGTGTGTGTGTGTGTGTGTGTGTGTGTGTGTGTGTGTGTGTTCCTAGAGATTAAACCAAGGGCCTCACATATACTATATAGTTGTTCCTTCACTTCCAAGCTCACTGATTCTTTTTAGAGCCAAAGAAGTGGTGTGTTTGTACACAATTGTGTGTGCATAATTGTGTGTTTCTCAGGGCATTGTACATAGCAGACATTAGCCAACATTCTCATATAAAAGTAAAAATTAAGTTGTCATATTACTGTCACTGAAATAACTATTGTATGTGATATAACATGCCTGAAAATATTAGCTACAATTTTAGTTGGAATGAATTACCTTGGTCACTAGTTCAATTTTCTATATATCCCATTACAATTTGGACATTTGTTATAATTTTAAAAAATATGTTTCTATTATAACTCCCAATATACAAGCTTTGCATATATGACAATGCATGGTATAAGAATTAGAACAGGAGCAAGATGTTAGAGTGGATACCTGTAACCCTGCACCCAGAATTATGATGCAGAAAATGTTTACATATAAGGCAATCATGTGTAAATAATGAGCATATCTCAGTAACACAGCAAAAGAATAATTAACTTCAATAATCATTAGAGCTAAGTTCCATTTTGTATACATATATACTTCATTTTTATTATCTCTTCATCTATTTATAAGCAAGTAGGTTTTCCATTTCTAAAAAAATCTGTAAATCTGTATTATTAGAGGAATGTAAAAAGTATCCATAGCTCCAAAGAATAGGCAAACATTACAAAACTATTTATAAAATGGGAATACTCATAAAATCTCTAGTTGTCCATACTATAGATAAGCATTTCAGTCATGAAAATTTTAAAAGCTGAGAATAGTTAAAAATATAACATAAGAAAAATATAATCAAGCCTTCTAAAACAATCATTGCTGAAATGTTACAATGTTGAAATGATATAAGGGAAATTTTTATAGTAACTGAGATGTTCTTTGAAGTTAAATACAGAAAAAAATAAGGAACATTGATAAATTATTACAGGAACTAAATCAGGTCAATGTTTGTGGCTTTTAAAAATTAAACAAAATGAAAGCTGTAAAGCTATCTTGTCTCCTTTTAGATCAAAGATTGGCATTCGCTTTTGGATCTATGTAGATCGATGTCTCCTTTGCCAGTGTTAGAACCAACATTTCTCTTTGCTTCTCCACCACTCTTTGGTGGTTAATGGTTATCTTGCTCATGTGGCTGTTGAAAAATTCTACACAGTCAGTAACCAGCAAATCACAGGAATAACAAAATGTGCTTTCTGTTTATTTTCTAATCTTTCTCTGATATTACCAATCACTTATCATTTTGATGAAGCATCCATGGCTCACTTGTTGTGGAATTATCTTACTTTTACTGAATCATAAAGACACTATTTTCCTCAGTTTTGACATAATTTTATAAAGTACACAAATTAATATTTGTTTACACAGACTCCAGTCAATTATAGAAGAAGCACATGAACATATTGCTTTGTTCATTTACACAAATGGTTTTTAAACAAGGTCTCACTATGTAGGTACAAGTTTCTGTGCAACTAGCCAACTCCCAAATACACAACAGCTGCTTCCCAAATTATTTATATATATATCTACATATATATATATATAGATAGATATCTCAAAGGTTATATCAGTTATAAACACGCAACTGATAGCTCAGGCTTATTACTATCTAGCTATTAGCTATTACACTTAAATTAACCCATAATTCTTATTTTTGTTTAGCCACATGGCTTGGTACCTTTCCTCAGCATAGCATTCTCATTTTGCTTCCTGTGCTTCTGGTGGGCAACTCCCTGACTCTAACCACCTTCTTTCTCCAAGTCCTTACTTTCATTTAACCATCCATTCTTATCTTGCCTTGCAATATGTTAAATCTACTTTATTATCAAACAATGAAAGCAACACATATTCACAGCAAACAGAAGGACATCCCACAACATCACTAGATGGACTGGAACTTACTCTGAAGACCAGGCTTTTGTTAAGCATGCAGAATTATACCTTCCCCTGCATCCCAAGTGCTTAGATAAAAAGTGTGCATAAATATTATTTAAAGAGCTATGATTTTAAAAAATGGCATGAAGGAATTTAAGAAAGTGTTTGGAGGAAAGAAAGATAAAATAAAATATAAATTTTATTTATAATATAAAACAAAATATAAAAACTGAGTAATTTAAAAAGGCTGCCCCATTAGCTTTTAAAGATAATTTAATTTCATATCATTTGTAAAAATATATTGTTCAATTACTTATATGCTGCTTTTTTGACAGGTATATTAAACTTCTTTATCTGCAACTGCTTTGTCTATGACAAATATTTCTGTTCCTGTTCCATTTTCTTTGCAAAAATTTTACTGCATTTTATATAAAAAGTTTTACATGTTTTGTATTCTTCATATTGTGCATCAGAATTTACTAAAGTCATGAAAATAAACTGACAGATGAATATGGATTTAAATTCTGAAGCGTGCTTATTGGAATATGCATGAGTTTAATCCCAGCACTGAGGAGGTAGTAGCAGGTAGATCTCCAAGACAACTAATACTACACAGAGAAACTCTGTTATCAAAAACCAACCAATCAACCAAACAAACAAACAAGAACAACAACAATATCAAAAATAACAAAATCTAATGAGTTACTTATCAGTAAGGAAAAAATCCTAAATTCAGAAAAAGTGGTAAAAATAATAACAAATTTAAGTTTATCACCCTAATAAGTACCATTGGATAAAATGAAAGTGTAATGATTTTTCTCAGCTCACTTAAGTATAACCTTCCTACACATATGTGTGAATTCCATGCAAATCCCATAGCACTGAAAAGATATACAACTTTAAAGTAACTCACCAAAATAGGGTCTTTCACAGGATCTATTTTTGATAAGGACATTAATATAATAAATGAACCACATATGCATTCCTCTTCAAAATTAAAATAATTTTGTAATTATTTCACATAGGTAGGAATCAGTAAAACAGAATTCAAGAGAGTATATAAGTACTAATATTTAAGCACCTAGAAAAAGAGGAGTCAGAAAGGAAACAGAAATCTGACAATTTATTCCATGATATTGTTGATTGTTGAATCTGTAACTGCTGGACACGAGGGACATAGACCCTGAGGAATCCTCATAAGCTTGTTTTTATGAAACATGTACAAGTAATTAGAGAAAATCTCCTGTCTGTTACTGAAAATGTAATTTTCTCTTAATAAGTATTAAATTCTGTTGTGACCTAATAAATATTAACTCCATATAGCTAATGCATCTAAAAGTCAGGAAACAACAGTAGATATATAATAACATTTATTTTAATAAATCAAAATAATTAAATTTTATATGGTTTTACTATGCATGAAAATGTGTACATAATTTAGGCATAGAATAATCTATATGGAAACATGAACTTTTACTCTACCCAAGATATATAGACAAGAAAGTATATACTAAATATTTGTTCAAATGGAGTTTCATTTGTTTGCAAAGTGTAAAATGTCAAGATTATTGTATAGCACCATTTATAATTATCAGAACTAAAAAAAATGAAGCACAATAGTTATAGTTTAAATACACATTTTTTTTGCATGTTTACTGGCTGGTTAAAAGACAAGAGATCGACTGTAATGAGGGAAACAGATAAGACAGCGTTATTGACCTCACTTCTCTCTCCATTGTTTCAGTGACAGTCTACCAGTCTACAGCAGACCATCTATAGCAACCTCCCCTACCTCATCTCTGCTGGATAATATATATATTCCTTCCTAATCTCCCTCTTCCTACCTGTTGCTAACACACAGCACACTCCAGCCAGAAAAGCAGGTAGGCTAGCTGCAGATCTTTACCACTCCTTCTGCTTTACCAAACCAATCCCTCAGTCTGATCTCCAGCTTTGCAGCTTTCCTTTCCTGTCTGTTGAACATGAGGTTTCTGACCCCATCAGGGCCAGAGATCCAGACTAGCCTACAGCTGCTTTTTTTCCCCTAAGGTTACTCAGAGGCTTTTATTAATTTCTTCCTGTTTGGCCTATGTCTCAGGCACATTACTAGCTAACCCTTTCATCTTAATTCAACCCATTTCCTTTAGTTTACCTGGTGACATGGCCATGGCCATGTGTTAACTGTGTTTCTACATGCTTCTTCCTTGGTGACTGGATTGAGTCTGTCTGACTCTGCCTTCCTTCTATCTGAAACTCAATTTCCCTGCCTACCTATGGTGCCCTCCCATGGTCAAAACAGTTTCTTTATTTAAACAATGATTTTCACAGCATATAGAAAGACATTTTCACATCAAAACTGTTTCCAGTAAATCACACAGATCTTCACTCTAAACTTCCTTTCTTCCATTTGTTGCTTTGTTCCATCCTCAACTACAGCAAACACTCCCAGGAACCCACAGGCCATTTACTCTAGGAAAGCCAATAGACTAATAGAACTTCAACCTGCTTTATTACTTCCTGTTGCCCCTCTGTACCAATCTCCAAATCTCTATGTTTAACCAGAGGCTAGCCCAGCCTCCAACTCTAAGAAAGCTTTATTTAATAGAAAGCAAACAAAATATCACATATTTCCACTTTTTCTAAGTAAAAAGTAAAGGTTTTTACTAAATATTAAAACTATATATAGTACATGCAATAACCATATCCTAATATATTGAGGCAAAAATTATATTAACAATGTCTAGTTCATTTTCATTTGACAAATGCAGAGAAAATATTCTGTTATCTACCTTGGTGAGTTTATAGTGTTGTACTTAATTTATTATCTATCCTAACTTACATTACCAAACCAAAACTTTTTATGTCTTACACACTCAATGACTTTTATACCTCTTTTGAAGTTTATTTTCTGAATTTGTTAACAAGAAAAACTATAACTATCTAGTCTTCAACTCCATCAGAAACCTGAAAAGGATATAATATTATGTGAGTAAACAGAAAATGTAGAGTATACAACTTCCAATTTTTTTTTAAAGAAAAATAGCAAAAATAGCTGGCTTTCTGAATAGTCACTAAAGGTTTCTATATAGCATTGGGATATCAATCTTTGATCTACAAGCCTAGAATAACTGACAAAATATTGTGTAAATTCTTTTGTGTAAAACAGATTTTTGAAATACTGCCCCACTTTCTCTTAGGAAAGTTAGACAAAACAGATTTTTGAAATACTGTCCCACTTTCTCTTAGCAAAGTTAGACATTAACTTTCTTTTGTGTCCTGCTTGTCTAATTTGGACAACATACTGTTAGCAGTCAAAACAAGAGCAGATTCTTGCCCAATGCTAATTTTTGTTAGGAAAAAAAAAACTCCATATGTAATTTCTTCAGTGTCTATCATCTCATTTGAAGTAGTTTGGTGCTGCCATGATATATTTTATTGTCATAAAACAAAAAAACAAAACAAAAAAATTCTCTTAAAACATCTCAAATGTAACATTCTGTAGGTCTCTGAAATGTTTGAAGATGACTTGCCTATCTAAAATATATCTATTTGACCTTGAAAACATACCTAACTTGAATATAAATTTGATTGAAATTAGTTAGTAGGTGGCTAACTACTAATGTGAATTTCTCTATTATCCTAAATAGTTTGTAATAATACCTTGCAAGGAATAAAAACTTGCATGACATTGTTAAATGAGTTATATAGGTACAATATCTTGAACAAGAGTAGAAACATATATACTCTTAAGAAACCAAGGGGGTGGAGCCAATGCAAGTATGCAATGATTTAAGTTACATAACAGTTCCTTAGTTCATGTAGAAGAAAGGTTACAGATATGCAATAAGAACATACTCAAACAAAAGCTTCAAAATACAGTGTGTTTAAGAATATGTGTAGGTTTTGGAAGAGAAAAGAGATAGATAGATAGATAGATAGATAGATAGATAGATAGATAGATAGATAGATAGAAAGAAAGATAGATAGATAGGTATGTAGGTAGATAGAAGATGGAGATAGATAGATTAACAAACAGAGGTTTTTTTTAAAAAAAAAAATTTTTAATAAAGAAGTCTCATTTTCTATCCCTGTACATCCTTAATCAAGGTCCCTTCCCCCATCCACCACATCAGATCATTCTTTCTTTTCCACATCTCCCCATCCCACCCAAGGACAGGTGATCCCAAGGTTCCAAGGTTCCAGTATTGTTTAGTTCAGCCTCCACTCCTGGCAAATCCAGTTTTCTCCACCTAACATCAAGACTGAGTCTGGTGTTCCTCTAGGAGGGAGTGGGATCCAATGTGTCAGTCCAAGGAGTTTCAGAACCCAAGCTGTTCAGTGTTTGTGGTTTGCAGCTTGGGCATGCTTTGCTTTTTGCTTTTTTGTTTAGAGTCCACTAATGAGTGAGTACATCCAATGCTTATATTTATGGGTTTGTGATAACTCGCTCAAGTGGATATTCTCCAAATCCATCCATTTGCCTGTGAATTTTGGGATAACAGTTTTTCTTACTGCTAAGTAGTACTCCTTTGTGTAGATGTACAAAAGTTTGTTAATCCATTCTTCAGTTGAGGGACATCTAGGTTGTTTCCAGGTTCTTGCTATTACAAATAATGCTGCTACGAACATAGTTGAGCTAATGGCATTAGAGTGCAACTATGTGTCATTTGGGTATACACCCAGAAGTGGTATTTCTGGGTCTTTGGGGAGATTGATTCTCAGTTTTCTGAGAAACCACCATACTGCATTACAAAGTAGATGAACAAGCTTACACTCCCACCAACAATGGAGCAGTGTTCCCCTTGCTCTGCATCCTTTCCACCATAGGCTGTCCTCTGTGTCTTTTATCTTAGCCAATCTAACAGGTGTCAGGTGGTATCTTAAAGTTGTTTTGATTTGCATTTCTCTGATGGCTAAAGAAGATGAGTGCTTTTTCAGGTGCCTTTCAGCCATTCGCAATGCTTCTGCTGAGAATTCCCTTTTTAGATATGAACCCCATGTTTTGATTGGGTTATTCAAGGTTTTGAGCTCTAGATTTTTGAGTTCTTTATATATGTTAGAGATCAATCCTCTATCACTTATAGCGTTGGTTCAAATCTTTTCCCATTCTGTAGGCTGTCTTTTAGTCCTATTGACAGTGTCCTTGGCCTTACAGAAGATTCTCAGCTTCAGGAAATTCCTCTTATTGATTGTTGATCTTAGTGTCTGTGCCACTGGTGTTATATTTAGGAAGTTGTCGCCTGTGCCAGTTCGTAGAAGTGTATTTCCCACTTTCTTTTCTCTCAAGTTGAAATTGGCAGGGTTTATGTTGAGGTCTTTGAACCACTTGGGTTTGAGCTTTGTGCAGAGTGACAGGCTTGGATCTATTTGCATTTTTCTACACACTACCATCCAGCTATGGCAACACCATTTGTTATATATGCTATCTTTTCTCCATTGAATATTTTGGGCCTCTTTGTCAAAGATAAGGTGTTCATAGTATTTTGGGTTAATGTGTGGATCTTCAATTCTGTTCCATTGATCCACCAGTCTGTTTTTATGCCAGTACCAGGCTGTTTTTATTACTGTAGCTCTATAGTATAACTTGAAGTCAGGAATAGTGATGCCTCCTGACATTCTTTTGTTGATCAAACTTGTTTTGGCAATGCTGGCTTTCCTGTTATTCCAAATGAAATTGAGTATTGTTCTATCAAGTTCCAAAAAATATTGTGTTGGGATTTTGATGGGCAGTGCATTGAATCTGTAGATTGCCTTTGGTAGAATTGGCATTTTTATTATATTGATCCTACCTATCCAGGGACATGGGAGAGCTTTCCATTTTCTGATATCCTTTTAAATTTCTTTATTCAGTGATTTAAAATTTTGTCAAATATATCTGTTACATCTTTGGTTATAGTTACTCCAAGGTATTTAATACTATTTGCAGCTCTTATAAAGGGTGATGTTTCCCTTATTTCTTTTTCAGCCCTTTTATCTTTAGTGTATAGAAGAGCTACTTATTTCTTTGAGTTAATCTTGTATCCTGCTACTTTGCTGAAGGTGTTTATCAGCCATAGAAGTTCTTTGGAAGAATTCTCTGGGTCACTTATGTATATAATTATATCATTTGCCAACACTCTTTTATGATAAAATCTAGAGGGATCAGGAATACAGGGACAATATCTCAGTATAATAAAGGAGATCTACAAGAAGCTGACAGCGAGCATCAAACTTAATGGAGAAAAACTCAAAGCAATCTCACTAAAATCAGGAACTAGACAAGGATGTCCTCTCTCCCCTTATCTATTCAATACAGTTCTTGAAGTTTTAGCTAAAGCAATAAGAGAATGAAAGGAAATTAAGGGGATAAAATGTGGAAAGAAGAAGTGAAACAATTGCAGTTTTAAAATAAAGCTCTTTTTAATTTTTTTTAATTTTTATACAATAAAGTATCATTTTTAAATCCATGTATCCCCTTGTTCTTATACCCTGTCCCCTCCCAGCCCCTTCTGGTCAGTCTTCAGCCTCCCTACTCCCCATTCCTTCCTGAGAAAGGGTCAGAGGTTCCAAGGTGGATTACCTCAGCATCTACACCAGGCAAGTCTGATTTCCTCATTCTAATATCCTGTCTAAGTTGAATATTCCTCTGGAGGAAATGGGCTCCAAGGTGCCAGTTCATACTCAGAAACAGTCTGAACCCTCCCATTGAGGCTGGACATATTGCCCATGTCATTGGGCAGTTGCCTATACTGGGAGGGCTTAGTTCCTCTTTCAGACGGTTCTCAGGTGGCTGTTCTTGATTTAGTAAGCTCCCCAAAGCTCCAGCCAGCCACCACTGTAAGAATTTTCCTCATATTTTCTATTCTCTTATTCAAATATAGTCTCCTTCCTTGCTATCAGCTGGACCAGGGACTCAGCTCAGTGCTCATCCATGAATCCCTGCCTCTACTTCTATTCATTGTAGGATGTATGTCCTTTGATGACACTCAGGGTAGTTATTAATTTGATTATGGGGAAGTACTCTCTAGGAAACACCTTTGCTATTGGGTGAAGACCTAGGCAGGGACATCCTGAGAGTTCTTGGAGGTTTCCCTAGCAGCTGGTCTTTTTCCAGCCCTATATTTACTTCCTCTATTTAAATCTCCATCTCTTTTCTTCTCTCCCTCCTTTTTGTTTCTATCACTTAACAATTTTCTTCACTCATGATTTATTCCCACCTCTTCTTGGTTGCAACCTCTATTGTTCCCAATTAGCTAAGGGAATCTCTATTTTATCTTCCTAGTTGACTCCCTGGATGTCTTTCTTAAGTTTCTTCAGATTACAAGCTGTTCAGTGATGGTGGTTTGCAACTTGGGTGTTTTTTTCCTTTTTTAAAAGTCGACTGATGGAAGAGTACACCTAGGCTTATCATTCTGAGTTTGTGAGAGCTCACTCAGGAGGATATTCTCCAAATCCATCCATTTGCCTGCAAATTTTAGGATGTCATTTTTTTCTCACTGCTGAGTAATACTCCATTGTGTAGATGTATTACAGTTTGTTAATCCATTCCTCAGTAAACAGGTATCTTGCTTGTTTCCAGGTTCTTGCTATAATGAATAATGCTGCTATGAGCATAGTTGGGCTAATACTTTTGAGGTGTGAATGTGCATCTTTAGGGTATATTCCTAATAGAGGTATTGCTGGATCCTTTGGGAGATTGATTCCCAATTTTTTGAGAAACCACCATACTGCATTCTAGAGTGGCTGAACAAACTTACACTCCCACCAACAATGGAGGAATGTTCCTTTTGCTCCACATCTTCTCCTGCATAGGGTGTCATCTATGAAAAAAAATAATCTACACATTCAAGGCTTGAGAAAAAACTTGAATAAGATAAATCCAAATAATTTATGCTAAGAAGCATAATAATTGAGTTTCTAAAAACTGATGGCAAATACTACTGAAATCATCTCAGGAGAAAAGATAATATCTTTTACAATTGGTCTTGGCATAATTGGATGGCAGTGTGTAGAAAAATTCAAATAGATCCAAGCCTATCATCATGCACAAAACTAAAATCCAAGTGGATCAAAGACCTCAGCATAAACCCAGCTATGCTGAACTTGATAGAAAAGAAAGTGGAAAATACCTTCTATGGTAAAGTTTTTAAAATAGAGTAATAAAAATGTATGAAGCCAGGTAAAGATGGAAAATTCAGCCTGGATACTCTATATTATTGTGTTGTCTTTAAGCTTTTCAATGACTAATAAACAAATAGTAACTGCTGAGATATTTGATTATGAAATCTACTAGATTAATTCTACATATTATAAACATATCTTGATTTCAAGATTGAATAAAAAAATATGATACTATGGAAAAAAGTCTCTGCTTTTGTTTCCACAGGAAATGAGAAGATTTGGGTTCATGCATGGTTAAGAAAAGACAGCTTTGATCAAAGACAATCTCCTGAAAACTGTCTAATAGAAATGACTGGCCCAGATGATCTAGATTACAAGGGCTGGGCTTCAGCTTAATGATTGAGCTCTTGACATTAAGTTTTCCTGTACATCACACACACACAATTAAATAAATAAACATATTTTTAAATGTATTTTTTCATTCTTTCCAAGTCAGTTTTATTGCTTTATAAAACTGCAATGTAATTAATAGTTGTCTAATTTATGACTGACCTATTCACAGCCTAGCAAATTCAGAGACACACCTGATGTCTATATGTCAGTGTGTGTGTGTATGAGTATGTATGTATAAAAATCAATTTAGGAGTCTTCTAGCACTATTCTCATTATATTTTGAGACAAACTTTTGTTGAACCTGGAACTTACAAATTGGCTAGAGTGGCTTGGGTATTAGGGTAATCGCGACCTCTTAAAAGGAATTTGGCAGTATTCCATCAGTTTCTACTGTGTGAAATAGTTTGAGGAGTAACAGTAGTAATTTTTCTTTGAATGTCAGGTAGAATTTGTCAGTGAAACCATCTGGACCAGGGTTTTATTTTTGGGGAGGCATTTAATGACAGCTTCAATTTCCTTAAGGGTAATAGGACTGTTTAGGTAATTAATCTGATCTTCATTTAATTTTGGTAGATTGTTCCTGTCCAGAAAGCTGATCATTTCTTCTAGGTTTTCCATTTTTATGGAATATAGATTTTCAAAGTATGATCTGATAATTCTCTGGATTTCCTTGGGGTCTGTTATGTCTCCCTTTTCATTTCTGATTTTGTTGATTTGAACATTCTCTCTCTGTTTTTTGATTAGTTTGGCTAAGGGCTTATCTATCTTGTTGACTTTCTCATAGAACCAACTCTTTGATTCATTGATTCTTTGTATTGTTCTTTTTGTTCTAATTGTATTGATTTTAATTTTAAGTTTGATTATTTCCTGCCCTCTATTCCTTCTAGGTAAGTTTGCTTCTTGCGGCGAGCCCTGACCAGCAGGGAATAACACCACAACTCGAGGATCCTTCTTCAATCACAGTTTATTGAAGCGCTGCTTGGTTGAGGGAGAGCTGAAGGTGAGGGGCCCCGACCACGGATGTCGGCGTGCTTATATGCAGGTCGTAGGCATGTCTAGCTGGCCTGACACCCGAGGCTTATCGGGATTGGTCAGCTGGCGTTGCTAGGCAGACTGGCAGGTGGAAGAGTGCCAAACAGCACGGATGAGCTGATGTGGCAAACAACTTAGGGCGCCGCCCTGAGAGGAAGCCGGCGCCATCTTGTAATGGCGGACAGTCGTCACAGTTCCCCCTTTTTTGTTTTAGAAAATAACAGAAAAGGACTTACTCCTGTTCAGGTCTCCACCTCATGATGCGTAGACCGATCGAAGGAGGCCTTAGCCAGCCAACACTCCTTCTCCAGTGCAATGGGTGTAAACCCTTGGAGGTGCAAAGGCAGTGAAGGACTAGTGGAGCAATAGTACAGTCCCTCTGGGTGCAATGGCATGAACGCCTCCAGGTGCAAGGGCACTGCACTATGCATCCCTGAGTACAGCTATCCAGGCTTTAGGGGAACTGCCCGCATCCAAAGCTGCCAAAGCCTTAGCAATCGCCATTTTTTCCACCT